>JABXWE010007635.1:0-36854 GCA_014611495.1 Limonius californicus
TGAAATTATGTTCAAGATAGTTTATTGGTTTTTATACAAGTGCTTTGTTGTTTTATCCAATTTCTATTTATTATTTTATAATATTAAAACGATGTTTTACAAATGCAATTTTTCAGTTAGTATTTATTTCAGAATATAGAAAGTAGGCAATGTTAAGTATTTAATCATTTTGAACCGTTTTACTGCGACACGAGCAAATTTTTAGCTTCGAAAATTCTTTTTTACTTTCACTTTAGTATCATGTACTATTGCTTTCGGATTTCGGAGAGTTTTTGTAACACCAAAATATATGTCATCCTTACGGTAATTATCAACATTTAATTAATCATGTATTCTTCACACATCAACTTCCACTTATTGCGTAGTTGATTGTTATAGGCGCCTATTTGCCTTGGAGGTTCCTTTATTAGTTTTTCGCGATCGGTTTATTATAATTTAAAATTATTTTACTTTTGAAAGGGGTTGTGTGATACAATGCGTTTGAAAGAGAATATGAGAAAAATAAAAAATTGCTTATTTGCAGAAGGAGACAATTTTTAAATTGAGACAGCGTAGTGTTAATCAATTTATTAAACGACGTTGTAATAATGCACTCTAGAGCGTTTAATTAAAAAAATTAAAGTAAAAGTACCTATAAGTACAAACAGATTATTCCAAGAAACTTTGCAGAATTTATGAGGGTCATGTTCTGGGAATGAAACAGGAAACTGATTTTTATTCTTTTGAAATTATTGTTATTTTTCAATATAATGTCTTGTATAACAGTAAGCAACGTGCAGCCCAAATGGACTAAAGCCATGATAAGCCATTAATCATGAAACTGGATTCCTCAAGGCAGAGAAAATATTTTTCAACTGTTGCTTTAACTTTTTCAATTGACAAAAACCTCTTTTCGCCGAGCAGTTTTTTCAGCTACGGGCATAGATAAAAGTTAGGCGGTGTTAAACGAAAAATGAGTATCTTCTTCGCGAAACCTGGTCTTTTTGTCTAATTTTGTGCTTTAGTGTCCGAAAAAATCTATGCCATTGCATATGCAGCACATTTTACTGAATTGACTTTTTTTAGTGGCGAACAATCGCGATGTTTTTATTGTCTTGATTGTTGTTTTGTTTCGGTTGTATGATGGTGGGCCCAAATTTCACGTGGGGCTGGAAAAACGCATACACTTAGTTTTATTATTTATAAAACACTCAAAAAGCTCATGAAAAGTTTTGCATTCAAATTGGTTCTTGATCAACTTTTAACAAATGTTGCATCCATGTTACGGGTAGCTTTATTCTTAATTTTGGTATAAAATGTACGTTCACCTGAGATGTTTATAGCTTTAGAAATTTTAGAAACAAAAACCATATCGTGGATTGTTTCACTGAATTCTAGTGTTCTTGCACTTTGCACGTTCACTAGGCTTACACAACCTTGTTTACATTCAGCAGTCCACTTATACCGTGAGTTCAAAAAGTAATTACTTAACGGTTGCCCATGGTATATTAAAATAATGTCTAATGCAAGCTTTATATACCAGTTGATGTTTAGGCACAACCTTTCTAGCGCCATCTAGCGCAATCGCCAGTACCTAACCGGCAGTGTTATGTTAGGTTAAGTTGCATGGTAAATGTGAATAAATGAATTTTTGAAGAAATTAGTTCTATTATTTCAATTTAGACGATAACAGTAACAACTAAATTACTACACTATCAAACCAATCATAACAAGTAGGTAATCTTTAAAATTGGAAATTATAATTTTTTTATTTCAGAGGTAGAGAAAAATAAACATAAAAAACTAAAGAAGCTGTTCAAAGTGACCACCGTTTTCCTGCAGACTCAAATTTACTCGTCATTTCATACTATTAAAAGCATTTATAAGAATTTGAGGAGTTATATTGGCACACTGTTCCGTAATTCTGTTTTGCAGTTCCTCGATATTGTTAATAGGGGTCTTGTATACATTATATTTCAGATAAGGGAATATAAAGTAATCTAAAATAGTCAAGCGTGGTGATCTAGGTGGAAATTCTGGATTTGAACGTAAACTAATTATTCGATCGTCAAAAAATTCACGAAGGTAATTGAGGGTCTCTTGAGCGGTGTGAGCCGTCGCGCCATCCTGTTGGAAGTAGCCTTGCTGGAGCTCATCCTCATGAAGCTGATTAATAAAATCACGTACAATATTGCGGTATCTCTGCGCAGTAACAGTTTCGTGGAAAAATATGGGTCCGATAATACGTCTTCGAGACATTGCAATCCAAATACTAACTTGTAACGGGTGATGGGGAGATTCGCGAAAAGTATGCGGATTCGCAGCACTCCATAACCTCATATTTTGTGAGTTTATATATCCCGAAAGGGTGAACCAGGCCTCGTAAGAAAAAACGTTAAATTTAGCAAATCGTCATTGTTCATTAAATTTTGTTGTTAAATCTTTTTGACAGTAGTATGGCAGGTTCCTAATGATAAACCAGTCTCTTGCGAAAGTGTACGTAGTGATGTAGTGGGTTGCTCGTTCAAACGTTGACGGACATCATCAACTGTATTTTGAGTACGAACTCTTGGCTTTCCAGCTCTATCTCTATGAGTAATACTCCCTGTATCTCGGAATACATCAACACATCTTCTAAGTGCACTGTAAAAATCTCCTTCAAGGACTGCAATATCTGGCAGTTGTTGCCGAAATTCCTCTAAACATGGCACCGCACTGTAAATCCATTCGCCGTTCTCTCGTACACCATTTCGAAAATATGATTCAATCATAAATGTTTTATGTTCTATTGTAAAAACCATTATAATTGTACGTTAAATGAATTTTCAATATAAACTTATGATAACAACAACAGTGATGACAGTTAATGCATTTTAAAGCTTGCATTAGACATTAGTGTATTATTCCATAGCCAACCCTTATAGAATTACTTTTTGAACTCACGGTATAACCCCGAAAATTAACAGCAGATTCGTATAAAATATTTTTCATATTGGTATGATAATCAAACTTAAATTACTACACGATATTGAAATCTTGCTTTTTATTCAAAAAACTGTATACGCACAACTACTTGACAGAGTGACTTAAAATTTGACAGTCCTTATACTGCAGATGAAACAGTCTTTGCATTAATAATGTTAGAAGTACCGACGCCATGTATTCTTCATTCTGCGCTTTTTAAATGATCCCCGTATCCAGTAATTTGGTGGAAACTTCCAGTGGATCTATTCTATTTTGGTACTGCAGTTTGTGATTCTCTCTACGAAGAAAATAGAATGTTTATAATACATGTTTTGATGTGATAATATAAATTTCATTAAAACAAAGTTTCAAACGGAATGAAAATGGTAAACTTGCTACCTGTTTTTTTTTAAGTTGTCGATAGAGAAGTCCTTGTGTTGTTAAATGATCCACGTAGGTTTTATTTATTTTACTTACGTATTTCCTTTTAACATCCGATCAGCGGCAGTGTTCCGGTCGTGTGCGATTGTTTTCTTCAAGGTAATTTACATGCTCGTCTTGAACACAGAGATAATAATAAATAAACAGTAGGTGTGATTATCGTAATTCTTTAGTAATCCTATTGTGGTTAACTAATTATTGTTCGGGTAATTCATTCATTAGTTGAGTTTTTATATCTTACATTTTTTTCTGTTCTTCCTGTAACTTTCGCTAAAGAAAATGCAAACCAGAATTTATTAGAACGTTTAGAAAATTAGATTTTTAAATAATTTAATACCATGAGCTACGTACAACGAAAATATTTAGGTAGGTACATAAACAATTCTGCCAATTGTGTAATAGTATGCTAGAGAATTCGTGCCTTGTAGCGAAACTTGCAGTATTTTTTAAGACTTATTTGTGTTCAAACCTTGATGGTACCACGCAGTGCCTTCAATGTGGGTAGTTTTAAACTTCCAATGTGAAAGTAAATACTTTTATAAGATACACGAGTTACACACACATTTGCAATCTACTAGAAGCCATGGAAATATGAGGAATGTTTCATGCATTGAATATATTAAAAGTACTTTCGGAATTGATATGCATTTGAAGCTTTGTATTAAAATAATATTTCATGCATATAAGGATATTAAACAGAAGATTACATTTTGAAGTTGCCATACCTTCATGAAAACTCAACGGATAAGCAAACTAAAAACACATTTATGTTGGTAAAGCAGTGGGGTTTGTTCATCAATCGCTCGCTTTAATATTTTGCTTATCATAAGTTTATTGATAATTTTTCAAACGTCATTATTAAAGTTTTAAATCACTCCCAGTTTTCTGTTTTATTATGCTATCTAAAGCAACGAGTTTTTCTAAATATTCCCACGACTAACTGAAAAATACATAATACATATACACAAGTATGTTCTAGATTTAAAGCTTGCGTGCGTAATTGTTTTATTGTATTCACGTGTGTTAAATGAGCCAATTGATTATGAGTTATGATAAAAATAACCCGCCAATATACATTGTGGTTTAGACACAATGAAAATTTAGCTCTTCAACAAGTTTCCCCAGTTTAAATGGCCACACTTCCGTTTAATGTCATCTCGTTCAGAACGACTATTTCGGTGGTTTGCAGACTTCCAGATGTGTCGTCATTTGATGTTTTTTGCGTTTCATTAAACGGGAGCTGTAATTTTAGATTTCCATATGGTGCTGGTTAGTAAACCTGTTTTTATACAGTGGATAGAAGTAAATGCGTTTTTGTTGAACGTGTTATAATTGCTAGACAAGTAACTAAAATTAACTTTAATACTGCCTACATTTTGATCTCATAAATAGTTAACTCCGAATATGGTATTTCTATTAATCGAAAATTACAAATATTTTGCTTATACCTTGGCGTTTGCAATGATATCTGTAATGATATATTTAACATTAGTAAATATTTGTTGAGAGTTAACCTATCGGAGTGCTAATGGTACATAAAAAATACCGCATGAAAAAATATCATTTTGCAGTTCTTATCTCCTGCTTATTATTGTATTGCGATGCTTTATAATATTTGCAAAAACATTATTTTTATTTGAATCTGTAAATGGAAATCATTTGTGTGTTGAAAAATATTAATTTTAGACGGTTTAACGAACTACAAATAGATTTTGTGATTCAAATTTTATTATACAATTTTGTTGCTGGGGATTTCATGTTCAATGTACAGATTACGCAGATTTTCACATCCAATAGGTGATTTTAAAACTATGGTTTTTAACGATCTTTTGCTTACTGAACATATATAGCTTCCAGGAAAAACATGGAATCAAGGTGTTTTCTATAAAAATTATATTTATTGTAGTTTCGTAATTAATTAAATTAGGGCCAATTTTTTACTCAAAACGACTTCACCTACCAATAGGCTAAGATTTTTATACTAGTTACATATACATATACACCCCGTATAACCGAGAATCTTTTTAAATAGAGAGTTGTATTTTTTGGTGTCATTCCATAGAGATGTTTTTGTTTTTTTAACATGTATAATGATAGTATAAACATTTTTCCTGAAAAAATAAAAGCAACCAATTGTAACAGCAACGTAACGTTTTCGTAATCACCTAGAATTGAAACAATTAAATTGCTATAAATAAAACTATAAGGGAGAAGCACTCTTCACAACACCAGGTATTTCTTACGTAAAAGATAGATGAAACTAAATTTGTCTGGTAATGGAAAATGTATTCCCTGAAGTTCTGTAAGTAGAGTACGATGCTTTTCATAGGGAGTACAGAATTGTATAAGAAACGAACAACAGTTTGGTCATGCAATTGACAAAATTGGTTCTCATTTATTTTGCTTTTGTTTGTTTCGAGTGTCCCTTTATCTATTTGTATTTACAGCATTCTTTATTGAAACAAATCCATGAACTGTTAAAAGTTAAAATGGGTTTATGAAGACACAGCAAACTAAGCAATACAATTTTTTCATTTCTAAACGAACTCTAATGTTAATGCAAAAATGGTAGCTGCAGTTCTTGTTTTTAGTAAAATCCACATGTTATTATCGTATATGTAATATTCCTGAAAAGAGACAAATTTTCTATCAAATAAATGAGAGTAAAAAGACCATACCTTTCTACCTAAACTATTTAAGGTTATGCCGGATTTAAGACAACTGACAGCATGAACAAACCAAATGACTTTAAAATGCAGCTTTAAATACCACATAATTCTAGGGTACGAAGAATTTGAAAGTTCTCCATATTTTCATCGAAACTACCATGATTTTATACTTCTGCCGGATTCTGTATATTGAATTTAAATTTTAAACATTTGTAGAAAGGCCTATAGACAGAATTGTGTTGTCTTTTTCAATTTTGTGGAATAAATTTAAGGAGCGGACTGGAATTGTAAACTCTCAGCAAACCAGAGATACTAGATAAAACACGTAAAATTGAAAAGAAAAATTAATGCTGCAAATCTTTGATAATAACTGCTATTGCAGTTTGCCTTTGCAATTTCCTCAACTCTTGTTCACTGGCCTAGGATATCATATTATTTGAGTACATTTAGTTCAGTGGTATAGTTATTACGATGAGCATTTTTCAGTTTCGGATTAGCACTTTATTTGCACATCACAAACTGAACGCATTTCTGTCTTTGTTAGTTGCTTGCAGATTCATATTTCCAACAAAGACGTATGTCGTAGTGACATCTGCGAACGAAACAACACCAACACTGTACGTGTGGCGTATTCTATCGGCTGTCAAAGAAACAGAGATACTTGAGGAATGTCGCGCTGATGAAGCCAAACGTCACTACTTTTTTTATTTACCATGTTGTTTATTGCTGAAATTTATTTTATACACTTTGGGAACCTTTGTTTTTGCTGGGAAATAGTTCTGTAGATAACCCGGTTTGTTTTGGTTTGTGGAAATTGGTATTAAGAGGTTGAAGATATGTTAATAGCATCTTTGTTATACAGCCATTAAAAGCTAATTACAGTTACTGGAGCGTATTCTTGAAAATGGTAAATGGTAAAACAGGCATAAACAGTATGAGTAAAATATACAATAATTTTTGTTATCGTACATTTTGTACAGTACATCTCTAACTGCAATTTTTAGTGTTTCGAACATATCTAAATTTTTAACTTTTTTTCTGGAGCTGTGCACTTTTTTTATTAATAGAAGGTTGTCTCTTCTTTGCTGCAAGATTTTACGTATGGTGGGTAAACTTATTTTTAATGCATCTGCAACTCGTTCTCGAACCGCTACAACGTAGCGTAATGGGCCAAAATGGTCTTTTTCGCGCCTAAAATAATCAAATAGATTTAACACAGACTGTTGACACTGCGCATTCAAAAAATTTCCGGACATTTCTAACATCGTTTTCTTTTTACAATAGCTAAACACCAACTAACATGCAATGTTGAACTGGCTAAGTACAATTGTGTTTTCAAGAATATTTTCCAGTAACTGTAATTACCTTTTAATGGCTGTATAACAAAAATGCTATTATTTTATCTTCAACCTCTTAATACCAATTTCCACAAACCGGGATATCTACAGAACTATTTCCCAGCAAAAAGAAAGGTTCCCAAAGTGTATAAAATAAATTTCAGCAATAGACAACATGGTAAATAAAAGCTCTTACAGGTAACTTCCGAAAATAAAATATTGACATATAATCCTCCAAAACATTTTAAATACTGCTGGAAACAGATTTATGTAGTGACGTTTGGCTTCATCAGCGCGACATTCTTTAAGTGTCTCTGATTCTTCCTACTAAACGTGCCAGCCGATAGAATACGCCACACGTACAGTGTTGGTGTTGTTTCGTTCGCAGATGTCACTACGACATCTTTTTCGGATATATGAATCTGCAAGCAACTAACAAAGACAGGAATGCGTTTAGTTTGTGGTGTGCAAATAAAGCGCTAATCCGAAACTGAAAAATGCTCATCGTAAGAACTATAGATACGTGTGAAATACTATTTAAGTTATGTACAATTAATTGGAAAATTGTAGGTACCTTTTATTGTTGTTTTATTTTAGAGATTGGAGTATGTGATAGTTTGTGCTTGTTGTATTTGGTAACTTTTTATAGAAAATACTGCAAAAATATCAATATAGTGTAGAATGTAAATACAACACAAATGAGTTGAAATTGCCTACTCAATTGAACCTTGCATATGAGCTTAACTTTGAATTACCTTGTGTGCTATTTTGGTTCAATGCTGTTATATTTAATTATGGACCTACAGGTACAAGCTAAACGTGGGGATCAAGAAACGATTGGAATCCATTTATACCGATGCAGCTTTAGAACAGATATTTGTGGATGTATGTACTTCCTGCAGGCGTGACAATAAAATAAACTTAGGTAATTTAAATTTTTTTAAGACGTAAAATTATAAATTTTACGGAAGTAATTGAATTAAACACGAGAAGTTGCTTAATTTTTTTGTGGCTGTAATATGCTTTACACTCGGGAAACGGTAGCGGCTAACTAAATCGTATATCTCAAAACTGCATTGGGTCATTTTGCAAGTCACGTTAAAGCGAGGGATTTAAATATACACATTTTCTTCTAATTACGTCACACTGGTCTTTTTATTTAACTGAAGTGATGTCCCCATTGCATAGTAACACATCCCAGAAAAAGCAAATTTAATAAGAAAGTAAAAATGCAAGCTATAAATAAAAAAAATTATGATGATTTATTATTATATTATCATGGAGATCACCACGAGTGCTTATTCACCAGGCGTAAGAAAAGCTTCTTTACCATTAGTTCCGCTTCATTTATTTTCACTTTTGTTCATCTGATGATAACTACTTAGTGGTCGAAGTACATGTCTAAACTATACAACAGTTCTTGCGAAAACCTTCCCTTTTGTTGTTGCATTATCAATTATACATATATTTTGAAGATGTTTAGAATATTTAATTTTTGACACGTATTTGTGCTTTAGTTTGCTTGTGATTGTTATCCACGTATGTGTTGTATTTTGCACCCATTTTGAATATAGTTTTAAGATGGGTTGTAGTTTATTTTTTATTTATTTTATGTTAAAATAATGTTTTTGATTTTTGATCGAGTACTTCAAAATCATTTGTATTAGCATACTTTTGGCATAGTGTTTCAAACTACCTTATTTACAATTTGTAATTTTTTGAAAACAGGAATCAGTAGTGCAATCGATTCTCATAAAAAACCATTAGATGCTCTAACTTTTATTGTATTTATCTAGATATTGTATAGGTGTTTTTGCTTTCCCATAGTGGGAAAATATGGATTTCATGAATATTTTGGATGTTGTGCCTTTAGGTACCTACCACAGAAGTGTTTGTTAACGAGATGTCTGTTATGGGTATCTGTGTATGGGTATCTGATACCTCGGATATGGCTGATCTAATTTTTATAATAGTTTAAATATGTATGTCTATTTTAAGGTTATTATTGAGTAAAGAGGCTTTTCAACAAACTCCAGCAGAACCTAAAGTACAAGTTAGACATGTTAGCCAATGTTTTGTAAAACTTAATGTTCAGTTTTTGAAACTGTCTTGATTATGCGCGTCTTAATTCAAATTACATTGTGTTTAGTCTAATTCTTTAGGCTACACATCAAGCCTTTGCAATGCAAACATGTTTTCAACGTATTTGTACTAACCTTCTAAGATCTTATTATTTATAAGTTACAGTATTAGGAGTATCAGAAATGTCATTTTGAAGATTCTGTTTACAGAATAAATGACGCAAGACAAACGCTTGATTACCGTTTTTAGATAAATAGAACTGTGCTGCTGTTATTAATTTCATTTCATATAAACTTCTAGGAAATACTCGAAGGCGGCGGAAAATATAGTGAATTTCGCTTCATCGGGACACATTGGAACTAGAAAATTTTGGCCCATTTAAACGGCTGTCCTAAATATGAGAAGTTCTACACAAAATTGAAGATTTATTAAAAGTTTTATTTAAGTTTAGTACATTTCTGAATAAAAATATAAGTAACAGAAAAATAGTATGCAAGGGGTCGACGATTACTTGCATTAATTGGCTGGGTTTTTATGTTTTCCAGTAAAGCAATGTTACTGGAAATTGTCAAATCATTCCTTGGCATCTTGGCAAGGGTTATAATTTTTTAAATTTAAAAGCGAGTCTACCAACGCACGCCGGCGCAACTTGATGTAGCTGTTACTGAATATATGTTAGCTCCATCACGCTCCACGACGCCTAACAAAGTCTATGTGTCAATCTGCGGCGCCGCGCCGCTAGCAAACATATGTGATGTCTGATGAACAAGATTTAAAAAAACACGTTTTAAGTGATATTATCCACTGCAGTTCGTAAAGAATATATATTAAACAGTTTAAAATTTTATTTATCTTGTGTTTTTAAAGTTTTGCCATTGTATTAAATATTTTGGTCTTAAAATTACTGTCCTGCTTAAATGGACTGGTGTCCCAAATATAAATCGCCTGTATCTGGTTTCTCTTCTTCTTTAAAATTTGGCCAAAATAAGCGGCCGTCCCGATTAACCGGTGGCCCATTCAACCGGAAACGACTGTACACAGTTAAAGTTACAGCGAGTGGGTGCTGTCTGCTGATATGAGATTCATAGACGGGTTTAGCATCAACATTTAGAAATGTTATTTACAACAGTAGTTAAGCTTAGATTCCATTGCCTTGACAGCTTTCCTTAGTAAAACGTTTAAAGCTTTCGCCATTCTCTTAACTTGTTTTTGTGTAAAATAAAATACGGTTTTGGGGAATACTGTTCCAAATTAATTCCGGCAATAAAAAGCTTTAAAAAATACATTTCAAAAATGCAATAAATATTTAAAAAATTGCAGCAGGCTTTTCTACAATTGTTTATTACTTTTTTTGGTAATCTAAATCTGCATTTTATATTTTAAGCATTTTGAAATCCTACAGTCAACTTAAGTGAAGTATCGGTTTTTGAGTAATGGGCGATTAATTTCGTATTTTTAGAAAGCCATTGGAATAAATTTGTAATGTAAACATACAATTAAAATTTCATTAAAATAAAACCAGTGGTTTCCATAACATCGGCGAGCATGTTTGTTCACTTCAAAGAGACTGATTCTGTAAAACCCATAGTCTGGGTTTTTAGAAGTATTAAACCAAAGTTTAACAATTTCAATTTTGTTTATAGTAATTTATATTTTTCTATACTGCATGCATGGGAAAGTAGAAGTTATATCATGTAATATGTAATCACAGCCGATTGGCACACTATCTCTGTAATTAGTTTTGTTATTCTTTAATACGGTGGGAACACGTCTAAACTGTAGATTGTTTTCTAACAAAAATAATGTGACTGTGATTTGTTGTTTGTATTGGTGTTGTGGTAACGGCACTGTAAAATGCTTCACTTATGTCGGTGGACTTATCTTATCTCTACGGACAATTTAGTTTAATATTACACTCACAGTTGTACATACCGATTATGATTCATATTATATATGCTGCGGTATGATTAATGAATGAGTCTGGTAGATGTGGGTTTATTAACTGTAGATAAATAGCAGAAGATAACTGCATTAAACCAATTATAAATGCAGATCAATTACCACCTACTGGTTTTAATACATAAAACCCGTCCCGTAGCGTCAATATTTATTAAACAACACGCAACATTTTACTTCCCATACCCCTTGTATTTCTTTTCAGTTAACATTATAGTGAACAGAAGTTTTCAATTTGTGTAAGTTATACTTTTTGCGGAATGGATATCCCAGCTTTAATGTAATACTCATATTACGGCTTGGTTCATCTGCGTTCGTCATCGATGAATGTACACTGTACAGGGCCGCTGAAAGGGAACTAATTTTTTAGCGGCGAGAATGTTTCATCGACAGTTAATAAAAGCTGTTTTGGAAACGACCAAACCGATAAACGAGGAATAATTAAATAAACTGCTACTGTATGTGGGGCACATAATCCTCTTACAGTCAATTAACGCGGAACCCCTAACATCGTCCAAGCAAGATAACATCAAACTGTGGAAGCTGTAGGGAATGGACAGTCCGAGGACCTTTTAAATGATGACGGTAGATTTATTTTGCCAATTTATTCCCGCCTGATATTTTCTGCTTGGTTACAATTTTATTTATCGTAAGGGACGTTCATTACAGTACGTTTACCTATATTAGATTTTTGTTTATTTACTTCTCCATCTTCTCAATGCGGATAGACAAATAAGTGATTTTTATCGAACATAATTAGCATTTTCTGTGTGACTTGGTTCCAGGATTGATGCAGATTTAAACAGATACATATAAACGTTTTTACAGTATAATAAAGTTTGCTTCAGTTTTTGAAGTTAAGAGTTTTATGTAATTTCTCTTCATATAAAAGCTTTATGTACGTTGCGCTGATGGTGTCGGCAACAGCTGGAAATTATTTAAATATATTCCATTGCACAGTTTGCTACATTAGAAAGGCCTTTGATTAGAATTTACATGGCTCGTGAGGTCTGTTGCCTGTACAGGGTGTTCAATTTTGTTTTCACTGAGCTGTTTTGAAAGGCTGGGTAAAACCATGCGCGAAATATTAAAAATTAGATTTTATTTTTTTTATACATATGGGGAAAACACATAAAAATAAAAAGCTACTTTACTTTTATTATTTGGATTCTATTCTATTTTTGTACCGCATAAGAAATTTACAAAAAAATTAGTGTCAGATGATGATGATGATGAAAAAAACTAAAGGTTCATTTATTCAAAAATGACTAACAAGTTCGGTGGTTCATTCTTTGAGGTTGTTTAGTGAAATGCAGAGAAATTCCTGGGCCCTGTGCAGATATTATGAATACAAATAATATCTGGTAATGTTGTAGTTATTTGTGAAAACTTCTTCAAGCAAAGAATTAATTGTATAGTTATATTCTAGCCTTTGGCAAATCTTGCTCCTTCTAAGTCCACTGAGTGAATACTTGGAAATACACTGGTTATTTCCTAAATTTTCCTTTTCTTTGAATTATTTTGAAAGTGTAGATATATAGTTTGTATTAATTGTATAAGATACCACTTGAGGCAATGCGTTTCCTCGCTAAACTACGCTGGAAAATTTAATGGAAACGCACCATAAGCGTCGTAATTACCATGGCAACGCGTTTGGTTGAGAGATAAATTTATTATTGTGCAAGACCTAGTTTCCATGTTTACTTTTAGCCTAATTGCACCGCAACATCCTTAGAAACCGGAAATAATAGAGTTAAGTAACAACATTTATAAAATTAATTTTTAGTTACCGTTAAGTATATCTCATATATCTCATTATAATTGAATAATACAATACAGTTACAGAAATAGATTTAAATTTCCCAGCTCAAGCTGGAATTTACGGAATGTTTCTGTAAAGTACACTAATCGTCCCTAAGTTACATATCGTGGAATTTAATCGTCATTTTTTGAACATCCGAAGGCATAAGTTTGCGGAATATAATTTTGTACGGCTATGCTTATAATAATAATAATACTAATGGTGAAGCTCTATACCTCATAAAGGGGTTTGGCGTGCAAGGCGGAAGGTTAGAGCTTCCGTATCCTTGCTCTCACACCCGGTTGTCGCGTGCCAAATTAATGACACGTGGTGATGTGGTGAGCACCATACAGTGGACAACCGCATTATTACCCCTTGTTCAGTCGTACACAGGTACCCAATTATTTAAAGAGACTGGGTAGGCCGCCCGCCAGGCATCCAATCGAGGGTTTGAACTCCTGACCTTACGAGCCCAGTGCTCTACCCACTGGACTACACTGGCATTATAGCTATCCTTACTGCGGTAATATAATAGTACATACGGAAAATGACAATAATATGTTGAATAATGAAAATATGTTGCAATTAATTGAAAGTTGATAGCGTAAACAATCAAATTCTAGTTTATGCGGAAATTGGCATCACTAGTTATATTACATACAAAAGTTGTTTCAGATGTGTTTTATATCTCCTTTGGGATGTTTTTCTTCAAGACTTCATAGGCGAGTTAATTTAAGAAACCCGTGCAATCTTATTTTTGCCTTTAAAAAAAACTTCGCTGCTTTGTTTAAGATTATAATAAAACACGCTGAGGTACATATTACAGCTGATTTTCAGGAGTAGTCGTAAACTATTAGCAGAAGCGGTAACCATTCTGGATCCTCATAACCATTAACCGTACGTGTTTATGAGCGTCAGGGTGAGGCCTTCTGGGCTTTTCATCGAGTCACATATACGTACGTAGACTGTCTTTCATGTTGTATACCTTTCAGGCGCAGAACCAACAACGGGGAGAGAACTTCCCAAATTAATTTTACATCTTTGCGCAATCGTATTTTTGCACCGCTACGTAGGGAAGCTTGGGAAATTTCAGAAGGTAATATTTTAAAGGTCTCTGTGGAAGTAAAAAATTTTACGGTGGCCGGAAAGGCAGTTGAACGGAAGAGGGTTCTGATCTTCACACTTGGGGTTGTCTCTTGGGCCTTTTCAAAGTCTTTCCGTCTATTTTTCTTTTGCGGCTTGTTTGCTTCTTTTTTTCTCGTAAGTACGTAAACAAAGGGTTTTTATACTGTTTACATCATTATTTTATATTGTGGCAGACGGATTTATTTCTAACGTTTTCCTTGGTTGGGAAGCAATTTTTGCAGGAAACGTGAAACTGCATTTGATGTAAAGATCGATTAATGAAGAAGGTGGAATGTTTTAAAATCTCTACATATTGAAACCTATTTAAAAAAAGAACCTGCTTGTTAGTGTTTTATTGTATCAATTTTGTAATAGTAGAGGTTTTGGAAGGATTGATTTTTTGTAGAATCCTGTCGAGCACATTTTGCGGTCATTAAAAGCCGATATAAAATATGAACGTTTTTTTATTTTGTTCCTCAAAACAGGTTTTTCGAAAATAAGTTTCTCTAGATTGGTGTAAATTGTGTTTTTAGCTTTCATGCCGTTGAAGGACATTTAAACAACTGTAAGTAAAGTATAGCAATGTCTGAGAAAATTAGTATAACTTTGATGATTGCTAAGTTACGTTGGACGAGAGCGCAACAAAAAGAAAAGTTCTTGTATTTTATTTTTTCCTGTTTGGGTTCTTAAACTCCAGGTAAATACGAGGGCTGTTCTCTTTCCGCTGACCCTATCTAGCAGGCTGTGATATTTTGAAACAAATTTTGCCTGACATTTTAACGTAGTTGTTTACAAGTTTAATTATAGTGAAAGTTGTCAAATATACTTGAAGGTTTTTAAAATACATAATTTTAAAGTAATTCTTTCCCCAATAAATCATGGAATTGAATAAAGAGCATTATAGAGCTGTGATTTTTTATAAATTCACGCGTGGCTTAAGCCGTAAAGAATGTTTTGAGGAAAGCAGTCGAGTGTTTGGTGACAAGTCGTGTTCCTTAGCTACCGTAAAGCGATGATAGAATGAATTTCAACGTGGTCGACTTTCTTTAAATGACAACTTTCGAGCTCCTAAGCCAAAAAAGGCACTTATCGAAAATACTGGTCTTGTACGAAATATGACTGAAGAGGACCGGCATGGAATATTCAAGCAACTTTAAAGATTGGTGTGAAAACAATTGACACCATTTTACACAAACATTTGATGGTACGTAAGCTTTGTGCCCGTTAGATTCCCCACAATTTGATTCCAGTTCAAAGAGAAAAATGTGCGGCATGGTGCAGATCTACACTGGATCGCTTTGACAATGGATCGTCTCATTTGGTGTACAACATCATTACAGGTGATGAAACGTGGGTAATCGGCAGTATGGGTCTTTGAGAACGAATCGGCTCCAACAAAGTTGTTGGTCAAAAAAGCCGAAACAAAAAGATGGTCGCCACATTTTTTGGAATTAGTGTTAATGCTGAATGGTACACTCCAGTTTGCTTGCCTCATGTTCGCGAAAGACGTCCAACAGGAAGGATCATCTTGCATCAAGAAAACGCTCGAACGCAGACTGCTGCTCGAACAACTGAGTATTTGAATGGCCAATGGGTCATTCGCTATATAGTCCAGACCTAGCACCTAATGATTTATTTTTATTTCTGCTTGTAATAATAAAGAATAAGTTACGGGGTTTATGTTTTACATCGGCCGAAGAAGCGGTTGGCGAATTTAAAAATGAAATAAATAACCTAACGCGGAAAGATTGGAGAAAATGTTTTGAGGATTGGTTTTCACGGATGCAAAAAAGCTTTCACTGTGGAGGGGAATACTTTGAAAAATTATAAATAAATTTATTTTGTGAATATATTGTGTATTACTTTACCAGGCTCAGCAGAAAGAGAACAGCCTTCGTATGTCCTCAAAATGTATGCAGTTGCTGTAAAGAAAAGAATCTCTGAAATGCTATGGAGAATATATAAGTACATATACAGCTCTCATAAATGATCGGGTGGTTAATTAAAAAAAAATATTTAAAGGACGGGGACGTAAAATCACAGGAAAATCTACTAAAAAAATCACCTAGAAAGAAAGCTACCCAACGTAACATAAGTTTACTGTATTCTGTTCTACCATACTACATAAACCATACTGTTCCAGAATATGTGGCTTTTTAATTCTTGCACAAAGACTAAGTGAAGCCGCCTAGTGGTGGGGTGTCTGCGTAAAGTAACTACAGATCGCAACCTAACCCAACCTTTGCTTGCACGTTTTCAGTGGTAATACAAAATGTACTAAAATAAATAACCCAAAGAAAATCACTAACAATTAAGTATGTAGAATACTTATATCTGTAGCAACTGATTGCTTCATTTGGTTTGCGACGTAATGGTGGAATAATTAATGACAGGTACAAATATGACGACAAATAAAAAATGTACCCATCGCATGCTTTTACCAAAGTAGGTACGTGGATACGATGTGCCGGTATTGATATTTTTTTATCTATAGTTAAACCTTCACTCTGCATGCCGAAGTGATTATCTGTCAGTTGACTGTAAGCATAATCTCGCATGTTCAACAATAAGCGCACGATGACTGCGTGCGTGTTTACTTTTTTTTGCCTGTTTTGTTGCAATTTTTTTTATCTAACTTGATTTTAACGTAACTTTTACTTTACATAACGTCAAGCTAGTTTAAAGTAATTAATCTACCCAACACACATTCGAAACTCTTTCTATAGTCTTTTGACTTTAGCGAGAACCCTCTGGCTTGATCTCCTATGCCTGTGGCGTACGTGTAAAATAATATTGACGTACATAGGGGACCTACTTTTTAACGTGGGCTATGAACTGCCCTTCTCTAGGGAAGATGCTCTTGGCAGAAGTACCTCGGTGGTTTACCATTGCATTCTGTAGGGAAATGGCCGTGTGACAATACGACGTAGATATAGGACCGAACCTAGATGTCGCAGCAGTCCAACACACTAGGTACTTAATCTGAACTAGCGTAATCTACGTAAATTGATTTGATTTAATTTTGCCTTAAATTAACGTAATCTAACCTAAGCCTAATTCAATCCAACTCGAATTGAAAATATGTAACTTACACTAGGACTTACGGTTTGCCAAAATTCATTGTTTTTCAATTAACACTGTTTGGGGGCTTTCGTTTTTTAACGAAATTTCCTAAATCATTATTTGAAGTAAACAGAAATTCAAGGTGAACTAATTAAACAGTATGGTGTTGGCATAAAGTACGTATTTTTATGGATTCTAATAGATGCGATCGGCTTTTTTGTGTTTTTACACCAATTCACTAAAATGTATATAGCTTTTTTGTTTTTGTTCCATTTTGATTAACTCCGTCTTTTGGAAAGTTAACAGTACAAACTTAACTGCCATCTAAGAAAAATGTACAATTGTGAAAAGTGGATGAAATCTGACCCACAAGTGAAAACTTTAGTTTAAAAGTTTGGAAATTAGGTGTATGTATTTAAATTGATATTTCTATTCGGAACTTTGTTAGATAACTGTTTAAATATGCTATTTTCGAGACGCATTGTACAGACTTATTCTTTGGAAAACATGATACTAGTCAGAAGGTACAAAAAAAAACTTAGGTTAACGATCTCGTTTTCAAGATATACCCTAATTTACACATTTATTAACCAACTTTTTACTTCTGGGTCAGATGTTATCCACTTTTCTCACCCAATAGCACATTTTTCTCGATTGGAAATTAATCTTCGACTGTTGGCTTTACAAAACAACAAGTTATTACAATTGGACTAGAAACAAAAAAGTGATTTACAGTGTAATTAATTGGTGTAAAAAACTTTGAAACCCCGTATATCCGTAGCGCAACCCAATTTCAAAATAATTACTAGCTTATTTAGGGGTTAAATATCCTCAGCTATACACAATTAAAGTTTTTTTGCACACGTTTAGATTCACACTGTGTATCGAGTAATTGACATTGGAAGTTTACCATTAGTAGTAGTCATAAGCAATACAGAGCTGATTGATTTGCGTAAAACAGCAAATTTTAATTTCAACCAATTTAAAAAGGAAGCTTTTTACTTTTAACTGTTTTAGTGTAGGAACTAAACCATATTGTTGATTTGTAAATAACTTTCATTGTTATAATGAATTCTTTGAAGCAACTTGGCAAGCTAAATTGTAGTCATATAAGGATGTGTACCCAAAGTTTTCATTTTTCAGAATTATTATTTAGATCATTTTATCTTATGGATCCTATATTTGAATTAACCACGATTTAATAGCTTTTTGGTGCTAATATCAATAATTTACCTCGTGGTACAGTTTACGTTTTGGAAATTGATGTCTATACCGTAGAAACCATTAATGTGGTTATAATGGTTATTTGTAAATACTGCACACTTTTGGTTTTTTGTTATGTTCCTAATTGTAACTGATAAGTCACATTTTGGAAATTGCACAGGATAACTATGAATTTGAAACAGGTTCGAATGGAGACGCAACTAAAGTATACAAAACTTTTAAGAACCCCTTTCCATCACTATATTTAGGACCCTGAAATACGTATTTCCGTCCGTCCGATAGTCCAAGTTCATCAATTCCTACTAAAGATAGCAATTTACTTGTCGAAACACGTATATAGGTGTTCTAAATATGGTGTTGATACGAGGTTTTGTAAGTTTTATAAATTTGAAAACTCCTGTTTACTAATTACAGCAGAGAATAATGTTTGCATGGATATCCACTAATGTCTGTTGGTAGAAAACTTTTGCTCTACCGAGTCTTATATCTATTCTACTCGGTCAGAAGAACTGTTAAGTCTAGTTCTTTAAAATAATAAGTTTAAAGTATATATAGATTGTTTTTGAGATACACAAAAATTCATAGGAAGTGTCTCCGCTATTTGTTGAGTGTTGTGTCTCCTGGAAGAAATCGCCTAAAAAACTAATAGTTATGCACGTGTGGTACGCTAGTCAGTTTTTATGGGCTCACTAATGTCATTTCTGTATGCAACACGTGCAGTCCTTTGGCGGAAAGTGTCTTGGCATCCGTGCCCTAGATTAATCCCTGTGATCCCAAATATGTGCGCCTGGTGTTCAGCCATGTTACATCATATCGCCCCAGAAGCCCTCGATTTACAATGCGCATTCCGCGCGGTAATAACATTGCCGTCACTCACAGAAGGTTAACACAGCCTGCCTAAGAATTGCTTATCAGACGCCAGAGGAATTTTTGTATTAGATTGTCTCTAATACCGAGGCATCCCGGGAACACCAGGAATCTGCTGCTTTGCTACAAAAGTCAATTATGCAAATTTGTTTTTATTGTTACGACAATTGTGAGGTGTGGACCTGTTGCCCGTTTTGTTTGTTTCCCTTTACAGGCACAGGACGCTGAAGTTTGAGTGTTTTGGTAGGTATTCATGTAGAAATTGTTTCAACTTGATTATGATAGTGATTTAAATGTGCAGAAGGAAACATTCCCCTTTAATAAAGGACACATTTATGGGGTGGAAATGGCGAGCTATATAGAGATTGATTACAAATTAGCTATTTAACAAGCTGTAAAAATAATGACGTAGATCGATCAATAGTAGTTTTTCAAAAGTTAATATATTTGTGATTGTTATTGAACGTTGTATTTAACTAAGTACCTTACTTTGATAACCAGCTAAACCTGCAAATTTACGAGTATTACTAGACCGCTTTATATGGTGATCCGTTTTAAGCACTCTATATATAGCATTGGTTTTTAGTACATTTCACGAACACAGGGGTTAATTTGAGCAACAAGAGGCTGTTTTTAACAACGTTATATCCTTTCGAAACCCGCATGTCTTGTAAAAGTGAGAAAACCTTCGTCCATCTCTGACCGACAGTTGACTGAATATTTTATGTCCTTTCAAAATATGAATATTGGCATGCGTGTGTTACTTCACTTTTGCCGCTAGTTATCTTCTGTCATAATTTTTATTTATGTGTTGCAATATATGTAGATCGGTCTCCTAAAGCAGTAAAATATAAAGTATTTAATTATACCAAGAAGAAGAAGCTGTTATCTTGTACTGAATACGACATCAATGAACCTTTTATTAAGATGAGCAGCCTGCAAAGTAGCATCAAGTATTGCTCTGTTATTATACTGAGCTGCACTGTGAATGAGATAATTATTTGCGGATATTCAGGAAAGCTCGTTAAGACCATTGACTTCATGACTTGCCAGTTGTAGATCTGAGCAGAGTTTCACTGGGATATTAATCAAAATTCTTAAGTAAGGGAGAGTGTCTGTTGAGAATCGGTAACAAGATGATTAAGAAAATTTGTTTAAAATGTTCAGTAATAGAAATATTCACTGATTTAATATTTAGATATCGCAAACCGGTTACTTACTGAAAATGGAAGTAAATTGATTAAGTTGAGAAATCCCATACATAATTCATAGAATGTTGATTTGTTTAGAATAAACTTAAATATCTTACGCATAATAAATTAAATTTGAACAAGAAAAATACATTATTACAAAGAACAGGAAGCATTTAACAAAACTGTTCAACATGAACTTAGCGGATCCCTTCAATTTGTCTTAATTTTTAATTTTGGCCAACCCTTCAATGTGTAAATACGCGTATACTGCGCAAGAGGCTAGGGTAACTCACTAAAAAGGTTTGAGAAGTTTCAAATATATGTAATTTGCCATTACCAAAGATGTTTAACAACCAGGACCCACGGCTTAGATTGTTCTCTGCAGCAGTCCCCATCTCAATGTAATCCAATTTGGTTGCGAGGGAAATGATTAAGTTTATTTTGAACAAATGTGGCACCGATCACATATTGCTTAGAACCAAAGTATTTTTAAAATTCAGGAAATACTCAAACGAAGTACGTGAAAATCCAGAACGAGTAACAGAAAAAATAGCAGCTAGAATTACTAAAAGATAACTCAATTCGAGAACTGTACAGAAGGAGATTGTCCATAAAGCTTACAGAAGAAACTATGGGAAGTTCAGAAGAATGGTATGCCGCTTAAGCTTTGCTCTAAATTAATTTATAAACTTTAAAATAAATGTATGATGCACTTACATTGAAGAAAACTCACATATTTCCATTTTTCTAATATAGTTGAGGTCGACAGGGGTTTTGAGTATTTTTGTTAACTAAGAGCATCTTTCCCTGCAATCACTTCTTGAAATGAACACTGCAGATATATGTACCTGGATGTATAAGGTACTTTTCAGTACTTCTTCAAAATAACCCCCCTTAAATTTTTGTGTGGGTATAACGTATGTTCAGAAGTGTTTGCTAAACATTTTTTAATTAACTTTTTGAGATTAACTATACATACATTCAGGAGATTTATTAACTATTATGATAAAAAAAATCTCAATTGCCTATTGTAAAAATATTGAACACTTTACAAAAAATCTGCTTTCGAACTTTATTTCCTTGTTCTGACAGAAATTTACAGTGTCTGTCAACCTCTTCGTCCATTAACTTCTTTAAAACGAGCACAAAATTGAGAAAGTTGGTGACTGTATGTTGGCAATATCAAACTTGTCTCTGTACGGCAATTGGTTGAAAATTGAAAGTGATTGAGATGAAGTGCTTAATTTTAAGCACAATGCTTATGGCGTACATTTTGTTTTTTAAGATAACTTTACACTAATAAGCAGCTTTTGGTATTTATCACCTACTTCAAAAACTTCTCAGTACTGAATAGCTTCTTCGTTGAATTTTAGTATATCAGCCGAACCCGGTTTAGCTTTTTGCTCAACAAGCCCTGTTTGTTTGCCCGAGCATGAACCAGCAAACCCCATTTGTTCTCAAGCTGCTTAAAACTATTTGTGTAGGAAGTCGCCGCTAATGCTATTATTCTATCTCAAGACGGCCAGGTCCGACATTAGCTACCGCATGTTCAATCGCAGGAAGTCAAATCTATATTAAGCCCTATCATTTTGTAATTAGCTTATCCAATCGTTTGAACATTATCTAAGAAAAATTCTGGATTAATTTCAACTATAGTTATTAAATATTAGTTACATCCTTTCGACCTGGGGACGAATTCTATAACTTATTGAGATTTATGTAATATGTTATCCTCGATGATTTATTACTAGACCTGTGCCGGAAAGTGTTGTATTTGTAATTTCAGCCACATGTTATGACGTATTGTACGAGATATATCAGAGATGCATTCAATCAACTATAATATACGAGCTTCATACTTCGCCCACAACTGTTATTAAGCCTCTGCTGTGGAAGCAATGAACCATTGTAGTAAGATCACGCACATGGTGTAAAATACGTCTACAGAGCATTGCGAAAAGCACGCGCTCTATTGGAATGAATGAAGTAGCGTGATCGCGTGGAAGCCCTTGTGTGAACAAGGCTACGTGTTCGTGTAATTAACAGAGTGTGATAATAAAAAATTGTGTATAAACAAAAACGTATCACAATATGCATATGCTATTACAAATCTTTCTAATATGAGCATGAGAAGTTAGCGTACACTTCTATGGCATATAATATTGCTTTTCTTGACGTATTACTTACACTTTTTTCTGCTACTAGTTTCCGTAGATTAATAGGTAGCTTCAGCTGTTTTCTTTTAAACAATATTGTATGTCAATCTCCTAGTTCAATAGGAAATTAGGAACAATGGTAGAGAAGAAGAAGAAACGGAGGTTTCCAAAAAATATATTTCTGCAAACAAACAACTGGAGTCTTTCGAAATTGCCTCCATTTTTAAGCTGCTTCCGTCAAAAAATCGACACCAAGTAATCCTCTCCCATTTTCTCTCCTCTTCGTGGGCTTCAGAATATTTTTAAAAATTTGTTTCCGTATTTTCCGCTAAACATTTCAATTTTCTATAAGATTTGAGTGACTTAGGAAACTTTCAACGTATAAGTTCGAACTACGGAAAATCGATTACAGCTTTGAAATTGTAAACGTATAACTCATGTAAAAAAAGTTTAGACTAAACATAAAATGGAATGAAATGGCATTCTGAGGAAAAGCTTATGACCTGCTTTTAAAAACGGAGTAAGTTTAGATAAAGCAGGAAAATCTCTCAAAGCGTGGAACAGAGGACTGAAGTGAAGCTCATCTACTTTGCAAAAGCAGGATAAACAGCGACGCATAAAAATATCTTTCTTGTTGTCTAAACGGCAGATATAATGAAGGATTACGGGAGCTTAAAAGAAACAAACTTAGATCCGCAACTGTCAAGCTTTTCCATATACAACTGTTTGGTTATTGAGGGCTGATTATACGAAGTTGATTTTATTTTATAAATAACGCAGTATGTTTGCTAAATTAGGACTATAAGTATTAGGGAAAATTTCACTATAGTTTAAATGAAAAGGGAAGAATGAATTAAGGGTGCACAGGAAGTTATTTAATTAAGAGGGAGGACGGGCGTACTAGCTGCAAAGATACTAAAAATTCATCGAACAAAAAGTAGGAAATAACAATCATTGCCGGAAGAAAACGGATAGGTTGTCGTAAATGACGAATGGTAGTCTTTTAGAAAGTCCACAAAAGCGAACTTTTATTAGCCATACTTAGAATGTTATTTTCAATGTTGATTGAAAAAAGGGACTTTCAGTGTTAATGTGATCCAAACTTAAAAATCTATGTAAGCATTTTAATGGAATATTGTTTAGCCTAAAAGCCATCATTTCTAATTTACATGAAGTAGGGCAGAACGAAAATCCAAAAACCTTTATCTTATGTTTTCGTGCTGGTATTTAGATTCCTCATTTTCAAAATTGAGAATCGTATGGTTTCGATACATGTTTAAACGCGTTGCATTGTCGTGAAGGAACAGTAGTAGCAGTCTTGGAGCGAAAACGTATTTGAGAAAAAATTAGCAAAAGTAAAATAACTGTGATTGGAAAATGAGCTTACAGTTGTTAGTTTGAGGTTGAATGTATGCATATATCTTTTAAGCAGACGTAAAAGTATGCCGGACCTCTCAGAAACGCCGTTCCAGTAAGAAAATTGGAAGCGCAACTAAGTTCCAGTGTATAATCACTAGGCAAGAAAGAGAAGTGATAGTTTTTTTGCGCAAACAGTCTACACTAAAAAAGGAAACCAAACCAACACAAAATGATTTCTCACTGAAAGCTGTACTCCTTATATATCCGTTCAATAATGGGTAGCGCGGGAACTGAAGGTAGAAGCATGGCCAACACTCGTCCGCCGCACACGACACTAGTATGTCCATCATACGCTTGTTTTGTTTTTTTCTTAAAGCGCTCAACCAATTGCGTTGTGGCAAGATATTATTTTCTACTTTCACCTCTGCTTTTAAGTATAGAGTAGGACGATTTCTGAATCTACATCGAATACATCCGTCACAATGGGGTCATTATAAAATGATTTTTCGTTATTTTACTTTTACTACTAAAAAATAAACGCGTAGCGAACGAATACTTATTGTATGGAATAGTTCAGGGCTAATTAAATAATGTTTTTGCTATTGAGATACTACGGCAGTGACTTTAATATGTGGTCTCACCTGCGTGTTTTGCACAGTTAATTTCTTTTGTTCATACTCGACCAATGAGGTTTTAAATTTAATTATTTCTATTGGCCACGAAAGGCCATGCAATTACTTTCAAATTAACTGTTTGACTTTCTTGAACATATTTTGCGAAAAGGCATTGGTAAGTTACGTCCTGTTGAAGATAATGTCAACGATTATTAATCTTCTAATATTTGTGTGTTCGGTCCGTTGAAAAGTGTTTTGTTGGGTAAAAGGTTTGACGACGGCGACGAGCTTCAAGAAGAAGTAAAGCAGTACTTAAAAAACTGGGAGCACATTTTTTACAAAGTATACAAGAGTTTGTGCTGCGCTGGGGCAAGACCATTGGCGGGTATTATTTTGAAAAATAGGTTACACTATGTATTTTTTTTTGTGTATATTTGATATCTATAAATAAAGCGGCCTGTTTGTAATTCACGAAAGTCTCTTAGTAACCGAACATTAAAGTAAAAAGAAAAACATATTTCAAGACTTTTCAACATTGTAGTCAATTTTATCCCATCGGGCAATTTCGTCCATTTTTCATTCTCTCAGGGGTGCTCAATGCTCATGCTTATTCTGTTTAACCTGTAGGTCATAAATTTGCGAAGTTGGGAAGTTAATGTTGTGTAGTAGTTACTTTTGAAGAATGTCCTGCTGATCATAATTTAATTATAGTTTAATTTTTTATTGTTACGCACCACTGAAGAAACATGATTTTATACCATTAAAGATTTATAACTATTAAATAGTATTATAATGTAAATTCTAATTACATAATTATATTTAATATTCTAAACACTATAGGTTTCCTACTCTAAGATCACCATCACTGCTGGCTTTTTATTTTCAGTGTTGGTTGAATAGATGAAGTTTTGGTGTTTTTTACGACTATTTCAAATCTTAAATAGAACTTAATGACAAATCCGGTTTAACAATGAATAAATACAATGTCTAAATAAACACTTGTACTTTTTAAAATTTTTGATTACAAAATAATTTTAGTTTGAAAGCCTTTTTGTCCTGTTGTTGGGCATTGTCCTTTTCTCTGCCACGTGTTTCTCCTCAGCACTAAGGTGACCTACAATTGAGAAATTGTGTGTGGTGGGTTGCAGCACAAGAATTTTATAAGCTGCGTAGTAATGCTGGGGTCTATCAACTGGACTTACCACCACACTGCTTTGTAAATGGTGTATCTCAAATAGCTATAGCCAATAGAAAAAATGTGAATATGTCGGGTGATGTGGATGGCCACTACATAGGATATTAAATTCTGATATCACTTTATTAGTAAAGGAGTTAGTTAAATATTGTCACACGTAAGTGACATTATTAAAACAATCTTTTGTAAGTTTCAAAATCTAAATTTCTTCCATTTAAGAAAAGATTATTGGTATTGTTATTGAAAATACCATAGTAGACCCGAAAAGAAGGCTGGCCGCAGTGGTGTAGTGGTTAGAGCACTTGCCTATAGATCCAAAGGACGCGGATTCCATTCTGACCGAGCTCTGTGTGATTTATCTAGCGGGGAAAAATCGGAAATTGGACCTCCTGTCGGATAAAAAGTAAATCCCTACTGGAGTTGGAATTGTCCCAGATAGGCAAAATTCGTAGGTTTACAGAGGGCCAAATATATCCTTAGTGCAAAGAGATGCTTAGAAAACCGCCTCCTAGATCTCGCCCGATTAAAATACAGTTCAACACAAGCCGAAATAGAAAATGTATGCCAATAACTCTTATCTGTTGTCATCTCAATATTTAAAACTGATTTGCGTCAGATCATAAAGTTGTTTTTATTTAGTAAAATAAATGTTTCCAAGACATCAAGACTCGATTTTGGATACATACACTTTTAAAACCCGTATTTTTTAGGATTCTAGATATTTTTAAAATTATATTGAAAAGTTTAAATATACTTTACTGCTTGCAGACTTACATCTCTAACCAAATTTCTTTTATTCTCTTTAACAGTCACGACAAAACTTGTTGATTATGAATGAGATGTACCGTCAAAATATTTTTAATGCAGTATAAGATTTTAAATTACATACTATTTATTAACTCCGAGGACTGTCCTCTGCAAAACTTCCAATAATTTGAAAGAAAGCGTTATATTAGCAAAGTTGTTCCTGAAATATGTAAATCCCTGCTAGATTTCAATTAACGGTCTTCGGGGACATTTAATCCAGGAACAGTAAACTCAGTACCAATTTGTTAGCTCCACATTTAATTTTTTTTTTCATAATAATTTTAATTTTATGAAATGAAAATCAGCATCGACACATTTACTTTAAATGGCTGCTACATTCCTAGGTTGGCCCTATCTTTTACAGTTAATCTTTTAAGTCAGCAGCTGAATGTTTACTACTATATTTTTTGTTTCACTTAATTTTCAAATAGTATTAGTTGATTAGATTTCGATTACATAACTTCTTTAAGACTATGATAGTAGTTATTTACGGTGTTTATCTACTAATTTTGTTCTTTCTCAAAACGTATTTCCTATAGAATTTTAAATTATTAGATATGTTTATTCTGTGGTTATAAGTTCGCCTACAACTATATCCACCTTGAAAAAGATTTCGTTTGAAGTTCACGAAAATAGGCAGGAGAAGGAATTAGCAAACAAATTAAATATTGAAATTTCTTCCCATATTCTCCATGCCACAGCAAAGTTTCGTGAACTAGCTCAAGTGCTTAGGATAGAAAGACGGAACTTGGAAAGTTAGTTCCGATTCCTTTCGGCGAATTACGTCCTCTCTGCCTACTCCAACCTTCTGTTCGAGTTATTGCCACTGTAAGTGCAAGACGCTAGGCTAGATTTATATGACACAAAGATGAACCCTTTCCGACGATGCATGTATTGGGGTTGCAATATAAAACAGACGTCAGGGTAACTTAATGCAGTTGCAATAGGTTCGTCATCAAAACAGACTGCAGTTGGTTTGTTTTTTGCATGTGGATTGTAGAATTTAAAAGGCAGAACTTTTCGTTTAAATTGGAGAAGTAAAAAGTATCGGATTAAACGGTTCGCAAATTGGAAGCGTTTTCTGTTCGTTCAGATTATATTTCTGCTGAAAGCTTTCATTATTGTATATGCTTCCTTAAAGCAAAAGTTTAGTGAGTATTAAGTTTCATGTTTTTGTTTTCATAGAAGTATAAGAACTTACAGAGTCAATCGAAAGCATAGAAACGATCATATCAGTCATTATTATAGATATTGAGGTAAATTTACTAATTACTTTGGATATTATATTTTATAAGACATTTTGCCATTTAAGAGATATTGTATACTCATGTGTCTTGTAATTGTTACATCACCTACTCAATACTTTTGCTTATATCTTTGGAAGACAAAACGTTTACCAATCCAGCTGTGTGCGTCTTTAGGCGGAAAATAGGCAGATAAAATATAAAATAAAAATGCAAAATGTACTACACTGTTACGACAGCTGATTGTAGCAAGGAGTTTCTGTTTATATTTATAGCTGTGTACCCATATTGAGAGTCTATTATCATTATTATAGATATCTAAAAAAATTGAAATTATTTGAAGATCCAAAAGTATAGACCTGAATGTTTAAGGTTGGCATAATTTGATGCAATTGCAGGTTTCATTTGTAAGTACGCATAATGATGGTTATAGTATAACTACGCAAAGCGGCCAACCTGCACACAAAGACTACTATCAGAATTCTAAAGTAACCAATACACGAGACGATATCGATAGAAACTAAAGTTTGAATGGAAATGTGTAATATTATTGCAGTTTTTTAAATTTCGGTGTATTGGCCACGATTGCTGTTATTAGGGTTCTGACAATCCACACCGTTTAAAGAAAGTACTCTGCAAGCGGTGAACAGCTGGAGAACGATTGTTCTTGTACTATGAGGTGGTATACGAAAACACTACTTTGAGCAAGATGGAGGTCTTCCGCACTATGGCATGAATGCGTACCACCACAACCACACCTATTAATTTAGAAGATCTACAAGAATTCATTCGACTTCAGTATCGTTAATAACGTGAAACTCTCAGACATTGCCAGGCAGTAAATAAATAACATTTAAACAGTTGGAATTGGTTAGGTTTTAGAATTTGTCAATTTGATACTTATTCTAATTGCCCCATTTCAACCTCTTATTTTTTAAATGTTCTAGCAGATGTGATACGGTAAAATAAAATGCTATTAGTTAATCGCAACAGTTTCCCTTCAAAGAATTAATTCAAAAAGCATTAGAAAGTGCTGGTACTAATAATTTAAATTGTCATGTCTGTTCGATGGTTTATACGATTAATTTCAGTTAGCGAAACTAGTAAATTTAATCTACACTTTTGTTACACAGTGCATATAACGCGTTGTGTGTTTTGTTTACATCCCGTTTCTGTAGTGTTAGTGCACAATCTTTGTCTGTTTTTAATTTTTCTAAGTAGCCAAGAGGGTAGATAGGTCCCAAGTTCAATTAGCTTATCTGCGCTCGGTCTGAGAATTGTAAATAGGCTCAGTAAATACCTCTTAAATTTTCGCAAAAGGTGAGAGTTAATTTGTGAACCGCGTACGCGTATCTATATTTGCTCTCTGCCGATAAGACACAGCGAATAGCTGCTGTAGCGGTATGTTTCCTCTTCCTTTTGTACTTTGCCAAGATACGAAATGTGTGCTGGCACCGCTCTTGCACAACTTGCCATAAAGTAGACACTGTCAGTTGCAAGAGTTTTCCATGTGGTTATGTGACAGTCGCGATGAGGAAGAGCGATATTAAACTGAATTAATAATTGTTTCTGATGGTTAAAGTTCGCCGTTAATTTTTATTGTACCGCGAAATTAATTTTCCTGCTTCGAACAACCATTCTGGAACGTGATCTTATCTGTAGAATATAATATTTGTTTCATTTTATAAGTTACACTGTTTTAATGGAGATTTATTAGGTGTGTGAGTATGAAGATAACCGCGCCGTTGTTTGATTGTTTTTTTTACAATTGAACCGTTAACTGCCTTTGCATACCTACTGTATATAATAATTGCTGTTGGTTTTTATTTCCCTATGCTTTTAATCTAGGTAGTAGTATGAGGCTTATTTAAAAAAAGTCGTTTGCTAGTTTTAGCGAAAGGCAAGTTTTACGACTTATTGACCTTTTTTGAAAACGGTCTATATATAATGCAATTGCTAATTAATTCAATTATATAAGGTAATAGCAAAAGTAGCTCGTCAAGGGGACCTAAATTATAACTGCAAGGGTTTGGTTGTGGAGACTTGAAATACGAGGTGTGTAAATTAAGTAGTGAGACTGTTTTTTGAATTTTTTTATTCAAATAAAATTACAAATCAACATTGTCTCCTTCAAATTAACTGCCTTGGGAAGCCACACAGCGCTGGAGACGGTTCTTCCACTCGTCATAGCAGTGCTGGAACTCTGATGCTGGAATAGCCTTCAGCTGGCCGGTTACAGCCGTTTGAATGTTTTCCAGTGTCCCAAAATGAGGTCCTTTGAGGTGATTTTTCAGTCTCGGGAAGAGGAAAAAGTCACAAAGACTCAAGTCGGGCGAATAAGGAGGCTGAGGAGCTACAGGAATGTTCCTATTGGTCAAAAAATCGTTTATTGAAATTGCTATGTAAGAAGGCGCATTGGCATGATGCAACACCCAGTTGTTCTTGATGTTTGGTCTCACACGCATGACCCTTTTTCGAGGTCTTTCAAGAACCTCTCTGTAGAAGTGTTGATTAACCATTTGGCCTTGAGGCGCAAACTCTTTGTGAACGGTTCCATGGCTATCAAAATAGCAAATCAGCATGCATTTGATCTTCGACTTGCTCATTCTTATTTTTTTTTACCTTGGAGAGGTTGAAGTGTGCCATTCCATGCTTTGGCGCTTGGTTTCCGGGTCATACTCAAACACCCAACACTCGTCACCAGTAATGATACGTTCCAGCCAATGGGGATCATATTCAATCAATTCCAAAAAATCAAGGCACCTTTTCCTCCTGAAGTCCTGTCGGCTCTGTGAACGGTTTTTCGGAACCATTTTTGCGCAGATTTTTCTCATCCCCAATTCATTGGTCAAAATCTGACGAACGGTGGTGTGAATCAAATTCAACTCTTCCCCGGTCATTCTGACTGTCAACAGACGATCTGAACGCACAAGATCCCGAACTCTGGCGACATTTTCATCGGTTCTTCAAAATGAAGGCCTTCCGCTGCGAGGTTCATCTTCAATCGAATCTTTCTTCTGAAAATGCCTTAAACCATGGAAAAACCTGAGCCCTTGTCAAAACACTGTTTCCGTAGGCCTGTTGAAGTTTTTCAAACGTTTCCATTGCACTGTGCCCAAGTCTGAAGCAAAACCTGATAGTACACCGTTGCTCGAAATTGATGTCGCTCATTGTCATCAACACACGATCTGAACGCACAAAATCCCGGACTCTGTCGACATTTTCATCGGTTCTTGAAAATGAAGGCCTTCCGCTGCGAGGTTCATCTTCAATCGACTCTCTTCCTTCCGAAAATGCCTTATACCACCGAAAAACCTGGGCCTTGGTAAAAAAAAACACTGTTTCCGTAGGCCTGTCGAAGTTTTTCAAAAGTTTCCATTGCACTGTGCCCAAGTCTGAAGCAAAACCTGATAGTATAGTGTTTTAATTCTCAATTGGCACACTTTACCTGGAGAGGCTTATTTCGTAACACGGGATTAAGCATGTCGAGTATACTTCAACTCCTTACTGGACCTAGCGCAGGGTCGTATTTAGAATTGCAAGGCCTATTAACAGAAACAAAAATAAATTGCTTCTTACAATTTTCGAAATTAAGGATAATTTGACGATATAGATTTCACACATTAAAGTCGATACTAAGTAAGTAATTATCCCTTGTCTGCATTCTTTATATTTACAGAGAGAATACCTACTTTATAATAATTAAGAGATCTTTAAATGCAAATTAGTTGATACTACAGTACAAACAGCTTATTATATATTATGTTTGAGTTTAAATCAAATACCAAATGTGAATGTGGTTTTTATATTGTAATTAATTTTATAATTTATTAATTATTGTATTATAAATCGTAATGCTACTGAATAAAGTAAATAGTGGTGCATATTTGAATACTATTTAGTTCCATATGATCATATTAAGTAATATAAATATAGCGGGCGCCCTGAGTCGACCAATTTTTTCCCTTTTTCTGAAACAAGAAGCTGGAAATTCCCCTTAATACGTGCAATGTTCACTTCGAGCGGTACAGCACGCAGATAATCAGTTAACAATTGTTAACAATACAAATCCTTTTACCGGGAGTTAAGCCTCCCAGGTAAAGTGTGCCAATTGAGAATAAAAACACTATACACCGTTGCTCGAAATTGATGTCGCTCATTGTCATCAACAGACGATCTGAACGTACAAAATTCCGGACTCTGTCGACATTTTCATCGGTTCTTGAAAATGAAGGCCTTCCGCTGCGAGGTTCATCTTCAATCGACTCTCTTCCTTCTGAAAATGCCTTATACCACCGAAAAACCTGGGCCCTGGTAAAAAAACACTGTTTCCGTAAGCCTGTCGAAGTTTTTCAAAAGTTTCCATTGCAGTGTGCCCAAGTCTGAAGCAAAACCTAATAGCACACCGTTGCTCGAAATTGATGTCGCTCATTATAAAAAACTGTTTTACGAAAAAAATCGCTATGGACAATCAAATGACTCTAGTGAGTTCAAACTTGTACTGACTGCGTAGCACATGTTCACCTGCCGCCCCTTCCACTCCCGCGTCCCCAGTTTTGCCAGGTCGAACGCTACACTACCAGTCTCATTACTTAATTTACAAACCTCGTATATAACCTTCGACCCTCTCAATTCCCATCTGTAAGAAAGGAAATTTGTGTAAGAGAGCAGGTTACTTTTTGGCTCCCCATGATTTTGGAATGGGTTTTCAAACAAAATCGTGGTATTCCGTTCTATTTTCAGGTACTTTCACAAGCCCTGTAGAAAATAGAAGCTAATTGTTAAGCCTTCTGTATTGAAAATGGCGCCAACCGAAACGAAGCATATCTGTTAGGGTGACAAAGGCAAAGTATTGATGATATAGTAATTTTGACGATTTTTCATGTAACGTAGTTTGTCGGTTGCAAAATTATAATTCAATTTGATACCAACTTATTATATTGCTTTGACAGATGATCGTTAGGGACTTTGTCGTAGTAATATTCTGTAAAGTTGGTATTTACTTGCAAGAAGCGAACAACCAAATGCAAAAATAATAAACTCAGCAACCATCAGTAAATTTTGCGTATGCCAGACAAGTGTAGGTTGTATTATAAACACTAATAAATCTATATCCATTGTAATCAATAAAACAACTAACTTAATTTGGGTACATAAAAAAGGACACCAGGAATTCATTTGACGGGGCTCATACTTTTTGCTCGATGACATAAGTTTAAATAGTCAGTGTCATAGTAGTGGCACTTAAAGATATGTAAGCTTGTAATGAACTTTCGAATTAATTTGTCATTATTTGGTAATCAGTTTCTTCCAGTATTTTAGGTATTAGCTGCATTTTTAAATGCCCGCAGTACTACTGATTGCTGTAATTGATGTGAATAATAGACCGTTGGAGTTAATTTGCTTATGTCATGATTATTTGGAAAATGTAACTTTGCGTTTAATAAAATCGCCGTTAGCAAATTTGTTGTATATCATTTGATTAGGATGAACTATTAGGCCAACTGGTAGAATACAGTCCAGCTTCAACCTCGCGCTGCTACACAAAGTAGCAACACGGTTTTGGAGTTGATAAACTTCAATAAAAAGAGCTGATTTTCGTCGCACAAGGACAGCTTGTTGTAAAACGTTCCACTAATCTGCCCATATTCAAAGTTTTTTCTTACATCAGACGTTTGTTGTGGAGGCACAGTTTTTGAAGAAATCTGAGATTTGGACTTTATGTCTGGGATGTTCGTATTTTATGTACTTTCAAGAGTAGAATTATTCTTACAAAATACGAATTTAAATGAAAATAGCTACCCATGGTTTTTATTAGAGCAGTGAATACTAAGAATTCTTTGTATCTCCGAAGAACAATCTAAATATAAAAATGTAAAATAACTTTAATGCAATTGGAGAATAAGGATTCAGGATAATTTCTATAGTACAACTTTCTTATCCGTACATGAATGAGCTCACGTGTTTTACTGATAAAAATTTAAACATAGTTACATTTACAAATGGACTAGATGACTGGACGAGAGTTAAAAATTTGTGTTTATGTCATTATATTACCTGAAAAGATCCTTCTATACCAAAAAGTATGGTATGCCTAATAAGAAAAAATATTTATATTATTAATTCCATGTAGTTTACTAATAGGAATGCAATACCGATTTAGATAATTGTGATACACAGCTTTGTGAATCAAAAAATATTTGGTAACATTATCTACATCAACATAATTTAGTGCTGGTGGCATGACCTTCCAATTGGTAATTTCAAGACCACCAAGTGTTAGTATTTTTTAAATTATCGCCAAACTGTTACGACTCCTTAGGCCTTAGGTAGGATAGGTTAACTTGAATAGAATCGCATGTTTAGTGGTACTTTGGAAATTACTCAGATGTTAGTATTGCGATTTTAACATCTCTGACGACAATTCCAAGGTTAGTTCTCAATAACGATCTTGTTATTATCAGAATATAGCGGTATGTCTTCAAAAGTTGGCGTCTTACCAGTTACTTGGGCTTCGTGTGCTGAACATTTTCTGTTCATGAAACTGTTGATTGTGTTATTATACGATTCATATTCTCATTCATAGAAGCAACGACTACAAGGACAAAGGAAAGTTTCTAGCTTAATGAACTCTATTATTTGGGAATTGTTAAATGCGACTCCTTTTCCTAAATTTGATTTAATATTCAGTGTAGAATTCCGTTGTTTAGATGCACTGATCTCAGTTTATATCCATCTCATTCCTAAAGCAGGTTGTTTATGTTAACTCGATTTGGAGAACTATCCTCAAACACAAAAACATAAGGGTGTGGGGACAAAAAATTGGCGCAAATTTTGAGAACAAATAAAAAAATGTCTGACCATAATATATATTTCCCGTTAGAATGGTTTTTTATCCATGAATTTCGTTAGTCTGAATCTTATATCGTATTTTTCATACGTTTCGGCATTCACAGAATTGCCAAATGGAAAAATATAGGTTTAAGAATGGCAGTGGCCTCCGTGGTCTAGCGCGGCAACGCGTTGCCACTCGAGGCCACAGTAAATTGTAGTCGTTCCCCTGTGGTTTCGAATCTCATCTGGGGCGACCGCATTTCGCGTAGTTAAGTTTAGGGTGCATGCTGCATGAATGGTTAGTGTGTAACGGACGCCCGCACCCCACTGAAGTAATGCGAAAGCGGTTCCGGGGGGGGGGCGGGGGACGGTAGTATGAATGAATGAGAGAAAAAGAAAGGTTTAAAAATGGCATCGTCACACTATGCTGCTCGTGTTATTGCTGCTTAAGACGAGTTGCAAATAATATTTATTACAAAGTTGAGAAATGTTCCACTGTACCTCAACTGCGTCCAGTAGAACGCTTTTGGACGAATTTAGAAAGAGATGTATACAGTTACGGTTGGGAAGCTTCAAATTTAGGTGATTTAGCTGAAACGAAGAATTCAACAATCGTTAATTGAATGCGCCTTGTAAAAACACAAATTTGCCAAGCCAGTTGTCCTAGTACAGATTCGGTAATTTAAGTGTATTCTCTCACTTCTATATTTATAAGTTGTCCAATAATTCTTTCATAATAAACATATCTGTTCTTAAAAGTTCTGCCACTTTTTTGTCTCTACACATTATCTTTACAATTTGAAGTTAGTTTTCCAGAATTGTGAATTTGAATCTAGTAATCGAATTAGATAGAGAGGTACGATAGGTATAATTGCGAGTAATTTGTATGCAAATAGCAATTCTGTTATGTATTACATTTAGCGATATGTGTTGCATATGGTATGATGCGCATTATATTCCTGTATTATACGAAATTGTACATGCGCTTCTTTTACGTTTTTCGTATGCAGCATAAGGTGATATAGTATGCCAACTAAAAGCGATTTTGCAGCATTTCTTAACAATAATAGGGTAGTTTGAAAAATTATTATTTGTGTAACGGGTGACGCAATTGAATGAAAATACTGTTTGTTAGAATGTTAGAGCGGAGTGTCGGTTCGTATGGAGAGTAAAACATTTTCATATTAGTACCGTATTTTCAAACTTTGATCAACACTTCTCTGATAAATATGCAGGATGTCAATTTAAAAACGTACAATGTGTTATACCTTTGGAAGTAAAAGTATTGAACATTTTTAGAAATAGTTTCTACAATATGGAGGGGCATCATCGTGCGTCATAAGGTAACCTTCCCCATTCAACCATTTAAGTTCTAGCTGCCACAGTAACAAAATTTCAATTGGTAACCGCCACCATGTGATACCTCATGGAAAAGCTCTTACAAAAAGCTATTCGATAGTCGCAAATACTTTTATACTTGATTTGTTTCGGAAAAATAGAATGGCCCCCAAAATTTCCAGATTGGACCTCAGACTACTTTTTATAGGGTAGCTTAAAATCTGTTGTCTCCAGAACGCCACAAACCTTAACCAAAATGTTCGGAGAAAATTTGATAGTAGACTTTACTATGGTCTAGAGAACAATGAAACCCATTTTGAACATTTAATCTAATACTTTAAAATTTGAAAAACATTATTGATTTGGAGCATTTTGAGTTTTTTTTTAAATTTTTCCGAAATAAATAAGGTAATAAGTGGACGCGACTGCCTCCCTGGACTTTCCCATACTGGAAACTGTTCATATCATCTTTATTCAACAGTAGAGTTATTTTCCTCAAAACGGTTGTTCAAGTGCTATCCTAAAACCTTGCCTCGTAACGAACAGACTTACAAGGTTTGTAAGAAGTCCCGCTAAATATCTGCGGTGCCCCTTAATTTCCTTTTA
>JABXWE010007636.1:0-28262 GCA_014611495.1 Limonius californicus
AAAAAAAAACAGCCCCTGGGTCTTGTTTCAGGATAAACACCACGCCCAACATTAATTAGCGCACTTTGAAAATCCGTCATTTTTGTTTCTGGACGTGCGGCAGGTCTTTGATTTTACGAAAAAGTTTACTATATAAGTCTTCCTTATAGCAGTATTAACTTGTAAACAGTGTGCGGTATACAACTGATGAGAAAGAAGCGGAGTAGTTTTTAAGATTTCATCTCTATACCAGTATGCGGATGATGTTAAGAGACGTAAATTCCTTCTAGTAGAAAAAATAATCAGGCGATCTTCCACATGCCGCTTGTCATACAATAAGAAGTCTTCTCCATTCTCAGTGATCACGAACTCCTCTGGAAATAGAATGTTTTGCCGATGGTTTGGAACTGTTGGGTCAAATTTTCACCTGCTGCAACATTTCTGATAGAACTTATGGCAGGTAACCTTGTTACTACGTATTGAGGAAGATTTGCTGATGTGGCAGGTATTAGAGGTTGCGGCGTATTTCTAGTACATTTCGTACCTTCTAATTGTTCTGAAGATTCACACATTCAATAAATTTTATTATCTACAGCGTTGTCTTTTATAAACAAAAAGCCTGCGATAAGCAATTTGCTTCGGCCTTTTATACTTTTAATAAATTCCATGGTTTTACCGTTAGCGTACAGAAAATTGTATTCAACTAAACATGTTCGGGTTGAACCTCTTATTTATGAGGACCCTTTATCCTAAAAAGTCATTAGGTCGCAAAGTTACAAATTGTTTATAGTAATAATTGCTGAGGAATGCAATTGCAAATCGTTACATTTGGTAAAATAAGGACTTCTTATCAAATCATTAGCAAGAAAAGTAATTAAAGGACTCTCCAATAAATCATTAGCAAGAAAGATAATTAAAGGATTTATAATATGAGTGTCATTATGTCAATGCTAGTACGAAGTACGAATACGTTCAGGTTAGAAGACTTTGTAAGTTCTGCACATGTTTCTTTTACTGAACTTTACTCGAACTTCCATATAATGAACCCTCATTGAGTGATTTTTTCTGTATAATGATAAGGATAATCTTTGGTTTTCTTATTTCTTATTGTGCAGTTCATCTATCATTGTACATGCATTTGTTAGTTGATATTTTGGTGTTGAACTAAGCGGTTCTTTAAAAATGGAGAAACGAAAAGGTTTTGAGCATTGGCGACAAGGTAAAGGGATTGGAAGATGTCGACAAGGGTGTCAAACAAAAAGATGTCGCTGAGAAATTTAATGTTGCTGCCAACAATGTGTTGGTTATCGGAAAAAAACAACGAAAAGGTATTAAAACAGAACGAGGAACTTGATTCAGGCTGAAAACAAATTAGGATGTGTGTTATTCAGTATTATAATTAAAACATCGATTAAAATGTTGTCGACTGTCAAATGTATGAGATTAATTTCGAATTCTATATAGAGACGTTCGCACATAGTGATTTGTTTGTACTTTCCAACATCATTATATATTGGAGTTCGACTGTACTTCATTATATAACACAAATATTATTATTATTTTAATAATTTGCATCTTTAGGTTTCACAATCTATTTTAGAACTACTTATTTTGTGTAACTTTATTAAATTAAAATATTTGTATATAAATATCGTTTGGCTAATGTTATTAAATCCCATAGAAAGGGGGAATCTAAAAACGATTTCTGGTCAGTGTAGCATTACAGAGTACGCGTCAAAATTATGGAAGATACCAAGTAAATGTGAAACAAATGTTTTTTTGTCCTGAAACACGTTAATTTTCTTTTTTTAAAGGTGCACATTGGTATGTCAAATTCATTTTCTGATATTTATTTGTTCTTAAGTGATGACGTTATCACAATTTTTGTATTGGCAATCTCATTGTTTTCCTCCTTGTTTTCATAGATCTCCCCACCAGTTAAATGGTGTTATAGAATAATTGGTGTACCACATAACAATTTTTTTTAAATACACGCATCAAATTCAGAATTTATTTTTAATAAAAATAACTCACATCTGTTTAGATGTAGATTTTTGGCGTTTCGAGTTATTTACAGCTATAGCAATTCTTTTTCCAAACAACGAAGATCTTGATTTGCCTCACCCGAGCATTACGTTTCAACAAGATGGAGTTCCTCCCTATTTTGGTGTACAATTCCGGCAGTTTCTTGACGATATATTCTCTGATATATGGTTAGGGCAGCGATGATTATTGAAGTGGCTTGCGGGATCACCTGACTTAATGCCGTTAAATTTTTTGTACGGAGCCGTGTAAAATCGCGTACTTCAAATTAATTGGTATATCGATGATTCTTAGGTTGAGCTGAAATTGAAGTTCTGTTCAAATTTATGAAATAATTTTAAATGTTTAACGCCATTTTGTTGCAGCACCGTACAATGTAAATTGTAAATATCTCAAAAAAATTTAGTCTTTTCTATAAGAGCTAGTGGAACTTTTTCGGTGTTAAAGTGTGATAGATGCATTTTTAAATTGAAATTAATACTTTTGGAATAGAAAAAACCAGTACGTTTTGATTTAATCTAAAATGTATCCAAACGTTACTGCGTTTATACTCAAACGTTCTGAATTTATACTCAAAATTATGCAGTCGTGGGCAAACTGTTTAAACTATCTACCCTTCGGGTTTGCTCCACTGAGTTTTGATTGTAATTGAATCATACGGCTGCGAGTAATTTGATTAGTATCTAGATTTACAGAATCAGCTGTGCCCGTTTATTGATATCTCTGGGTCGTAAATATGTATCCAATAAAATACAGACATAAAATTGAGATTCGTACTCGGTGTAATTTAAAAAAATTCTCTCTGTCTAATTTGTTATTTTATGAGCATATAAAAAAGTATTCCTTACGGCTTAACTTTCACGTCAGATTAGAGATGTTAGTTTATTTTTCTTGCCATTTGGAAACTGGAACGCATTAGAGGAGGCGGTTGTGAACCGTATGTGTGTTTATTGATCAGGACCTCTCTCTTCAAAATTAAGGGTTTATTTTTATCATTCTAGGTCGTTTTCATACTCTATAATATGTGAGAACAAGCTATGGGTTTAAACATTAAACATCGAGTAGAAAAAAACTGAATCAATAATTTACACGCGAACTTTAATCTATAATTGTAAAAATAACGGGGGATTCAGAATTTTTGAGAATTTTCCCGATATTCGTAATTGAATTTACGTAACCCCGGGCTGGAGTTGTTCAATAGTCGTTTAATGGTATCGTTAATGATTTATCAAAAACAGGCAGGGGACGATGTTCACCTGAAACGATTTACTATTACTATTAAAAGGTAATTTGCGCAATGCAGGTTTACAGAGTGATTAGCACACTGTTAACGTTGCGGTGACTCCTAGTAATTTGTCTATAAAACGTCATTTCATTATTAACTGAAAGGTTTTCTGTTTACAGGAGTTTTTTGTAGGGTTGGTTTATTCAACTGAATATAAATGTGTTACTGTTTCAAATTCATGTATATTTTCCATTTAAAATTTTATGGAAAATTTCGAGTTTCCACTGCTACACTATAGAGATGTTGAGTACAAACTTAAGTCGTATACGAATTTGTTTGCAGTGAGTTTACGTGGTCTTAAGATAGAGAAAGAGGTGATAGTCACTCGGCGTTAAGTGGCAACTGTATGAAGGATGGTTAAGCATTTTTATGATTGAATTGCTCAATGAGTTGTACAGTGCGAGCCGCCGCGTGCGAACGACGTTAATGTACAAAAGTCCGAATTTCCCTTCTCAACTTTCTTAAGGTGTCACCATATACGACTGCATTAATTGTCGTACCACGTTCTAATAAACCAACGAACAATACGCCTTTCCTGCCGCAAGATTTCAATTCGCTAATGTTTGCTTAATCTGTTTGGCTTTAGGGGAATTCGCATGCTTTCATTGCATTGATTGTTGCTTGGTTTCAATATTTGTGTACAAAACTCGTCGCCAGTCACAGTGTAATTCGGGTATTCATGACAATTAGTTTCGTAGCGATGCAGGAAGGTTGGTGCAGCGACCAGTAGCTGTTTTTTGTGAACTTCGGTCTACATCTGTGGTACCCACCGTGCACAAACTGTATAGCCTGTTTGTAACAACTTTATACAGTACCTTACGTGAAATGTGAGAAAAATTTGCAACCATTTCCCAAAATCGTAAAAGCCAATTTTCACGAATTTTCTTGTTCACTTTTTCAACAAGATTAGAATCAAAACGAAAGGTCCCCCACTTCGTTTCTCATCGTACACGTTTGTTTGGCCATCTGTGAAATTCCTACACCAGACCTTTCCTTTATTTATGATTCCTGGATGACAAACGTCGCATATTTGACTGTAGATTTAAGTAGCGTTTTCTGTTTTTTTTTTACGGAGAAAACGAATCACAGCGTGCACCGCACACTTGCCTGGATTTTCAATCGTAGTGTTTATGTTAACGGTGGGAATATTTAAACGGCTATTAGTTTCCGAATAAGCCTTCTATATGTAGTCATACATACATACCGACGGACAGATATTTCCGTTAAAATCTTAAATTTACCTGAAATTTTTAAAAGTGTTTCTTGAGTTATGGGACTATGCGTTTGGCAGTGCAAATTGATTGTTTTTATAGCTTATGAAGGAAATGGTCAACTTTCAAAAAGTTTGAAGGTAAAAACTGTTTTAGAAAAATATATTATAAAAGTTTAGAAAGGGAACCATTTTTGCAAGGCGGTACTTTGTGAATATTGGAAAATACCATGTCATATGGAATGTATTAAAGTAATTAGAGGATCTGTACAGCACGGTAATTATTCAATGATTCAATTTTTAGAAGGTTTTATTGCATTAATTGATTATCACCATCATTGACAGTATTTTCGTCTCACTGCTGGGCATCGGCCTCTTCTGTGCCACGAATTTCTCCTAGGCGCTAAGGTAGTAACACGGGGGACAGTTTAACGTCGAATCCGAACGACAGAAATTTCAGAGAAGGTTTTTAGCATTAAGATCCCACGGTTGCAAGCCGGATTGGGATTAATTGATTATATTACTAATAAATTCCTATGAAGTTTCATATTAAACTGAGATGTTCCAGGATGTTATTGAAAGTCATCCATCCGTCTTAATTAATCTAAACAAAGCAACATTAGAAAAATATACATAGCTAAGATATTATAAACGCAGAATGAAATGTGTAGAAGTGAACATTTTATTCTTTGTTATTGATTACTTTGTTAATGCAGCATAATGGAGTGAATATCAATTACATATCTAAAAAATAGCCGAGCTAGATGCAATGGAAGCAAAATCATAGTAACCTTTCGGACACCTGTATACATTGTAGACCAATGTATATATAACACCAACCATGAAATATAGATACACATTTGGAAATAAATGAAAAGAAGCCGGTTTTGGAAAACATATACATCGTATCGTAAACAAAGAAATGTTACACACAATGAACGCACAAACAATAAGTTATTGAATATCATGTAAAGAAGTCGTATGAAAAGCGTTGAGGGATGCGAATTAGTGAATGCGTGGGTGTAAAAGCATCAATGAGGGTCAGTGGGTCAAAATTAGTTTCTCTCTTATATATAAAATAAAGTTAATATACGGTTGTATTTCTCATTCAAATATAAAGTCTTCTCTCCTAGATATAAAGTTTTTCTTTAAGCAATGTAATTGTCTTTCTAATATTTTATTTTTCCCATGAGTAATATTGTAGGTTTCTTTTTAATACATTATTATTTTACTTCAAATTGACTTTCTATATCTAAGCCAGAATGCAATGTTTGTTGTTATACAGGGCGTTTCATGGGAGAGCAGGAGCCTACCATTTAGAAAATAGGAAACCTAAGATACTGTGATATCTAAATTATTATGGACAGTATCATGAATCAGAGAGGATATTTATAAATAGATATTGATAAATAAGACTTTGTTGTTTTGAGTTGAGCAGAATAAAATAACAAACAAGCATCTCTGATTCATAATATGTCATATGCATGTTGGGTTGCCTACTTTTGAATAGTAGACTCATGCTTTTATCTGAATCAACCGGAATGTTGAATGTGCCATAGTCGGAAACCTGTCCGTCTGGAAATAAGGAAGCGTTATCGGTTTGACATTCCAAACTGATGTTTTTTGAAACTCTTTCTATAAAAATGTTTTAAAAATATGGAAGTGTGCATTTTTACAGTAATTTTATTATCAAGAAACTCTGTGCCATGGTAGGTTTAAAATGCTACTAATAAATATATTTAACTTCTGCTTCCGGTTCTAGACTTTTTCGTATATTTTGTTCTGCAGATGAAATTTTAATAAACATCTAGATTTCAGTTTCAATTTAATTAAAGTTAAGATATAGTTAAATAGATAAAACCTATTTTCCATTTGAGACCTTAAAGAAAAAGAGATTGATAACGAAATTTGTAAACAGTATGCAAATGCATAAGTAACTTCTGACCGGCTGATTATTGATGTATGCAAGGCGCTCAATCACATGTTAAATCACTTGTTTTATGTCAATTTACTGACCAATCTACAACGACGGCAACACCGTCTGAATTGCAGGTGCGATTTCAAACATAGAGTAAACCCAAATAGAGAAATACATATACGTCATCATATACATCATCGTACGCCGTTAACCAAATTACGTCTGGACGAGTCCATCTTACTGTTTCGGGCGAATCTACGCGCATAGGCTTCCGTTAAAAACCTAACCTCAAATACGGAAACTCCAAACAAGAAGTTAGGAGTCCGCGGGAAGGCCTTTGCTTTGACATTTACGTTTTTACGTACTGTAAACAAAAAAGTCATTTTGTGTGTACACAGATGTCATGTATAAACCAATTTTATTAAGATTTCGAAAAAAATTTTTTTGATCCCTAATATACATCATTGTGTTACGCCACTGGTAAATCTTGTGGCGCGCAGGTTTTGATGACGTACATGTATTTCTCTATTTGGGTTTGCTCTACACTTGTGGGACGGTGGCGACTCCAATATATAGGAATGCACATTCGAATTATATTTCCTTTTATACAGTGCGGTCATAAAATGTCCTCCCTCCCTACTAATTTTTGAACGTCTTGATATTTCTTCACAAAAATTTGTGTGCTTTAATGGGGGCTAAATACTACTTTTTAGCACATATTTAAATTTTATAACTTTCAAAATGGCGGCTAAGCACCATCTTGAACTATTTTTTTAAATGGCAATGGGGGTCGAGTGACACCTCATTTGAAAGGTACCATTTTAATTCTGCGTGTGATTCTTGAGTTTCTTAAAAAATATTCATCCGAAAGAAAATGACAGATCATTGAAAATAACAGGTTTATGGAAAAACTAAGAATTAAAGCACAAAAGGTATGCTTTCAAAATGTTCACCATTGAAAAATGAAGAAGAAGAAGAAGATTTTAAAACACAACAAAACTTATTTTATACAACAAAAACTGAATAGTAATACTATTTTAATAAATGTTCAAATTGTGCTCCTTGAACTTCGTGGCAATAAAAAAACTTACTCCTATTTACTATCTCTTCCCGTACTTTCTGGAAAGTTTCAACTCCGATATTGCACAGGCCTCTGTTATTTTACGTCGTAAATTCAAAAGGGAATCGGGTTCTGTACGAAAAATTTTCGATATAAGATACGCACACAAAAAAAGTCCAGCGGAGTCAGGTCAGCGGATCGCGGAGGCAATTCTGTTGGACCACGACAACCAATCCATCGTCTAAAATACGTTGCATCGATATAATCGCGAACTTGTCTGCTAAAATGCGGAGGAGGGCCATCTTGCTGGAATATGATATCATGTCAAATTCGTTTGGATTATTTTCAGCAATATCAACTATTAACGGATGGATGAGGATTTCCAGCATGTACAATTCCGCAGTAAGGCTTCCGTCGATAAATAAGGGACCTACGATATGGTCCCCAAGTATTCCTAGCCACACATTCAATTTTTACTGAAATTGGGTATGACCTTCCCGGAAAATATGGGGATTTTCATCGCATCAATATCTTCCATTTTGTCTGTTAACAAACCCATTTAAAAAAATGTACATTCGTCATTAAAACAGATATTGCGAAGATAGAATGGCTTTCTTGCAATGGTTTGGACCATGACCTCACCAAATTCAATGCGTCTATCCGGATCATTTTCAATCAACTGGTGCAAAATCTTCATTTTGTATGGATGGAATTTATGCCGTTTTAAAAACGTTTTGACAGTGGTCACCGATACATCACATATCGCAGCTACATGTGAAGTTGATTGCTGAGAATGTACTACCATTTCACCGACTATCTGAATTTGTTTGTTTTCTGAAATTGTGACCGCACTGTAAGTATATAAAATATCGATTCAGAGTAAATAAATTTATAACCAATAGCAAATAATATATTTAATAGGAAGACAATTATATTACTCGGAGAGAAAACTATAAATCTAAGGGAGAACTATACTAGTACATTTAGTTTATTTTATATATAAGAAACAACTTATTTTTAACACATTTGGCGGCTCATAGAAATAATCGGAATAGGCTGTTTTTAATAGGGTTGCGATTCTAATTAATATTATTATTTAACCTATAAAATCGTAGTTAAAGTGCTTCATAATATTTTAATTTTTATCTTCCTCCTAATGTACCCGCAGTCGGCAGGTTTTGTAAGCTTTATTAGAACGTCGAAGGTATACGATTAGCAGATATATTCGTCTGCCAACTGGGACTCACGGCTTAATGTGCCCTTAGTAGTACAGTTGGTTGTATATTTGCCACACTACGTAAATCCTGACAAGGGTGGATAGTTCTGCAGTACATATACCTTTTGATCGGCCTCCGGCGTGCCCTGTAAAGCAACCGGCTTTTAATCGATTTAGCATTTTGTAGGTGTAGATTAGGAACGCCTAATTTAGTAGTATTAGTATAGCGATAGCGATACCGTCTGCATGCTTGGACTATTCAGAATTTCATGTTAGCGATGTAGAGAAAGGGCAATTCGATCCTGTATTGCAATGCTCTACCGCCTTGTCCATCTTTCTGTACTTGATTTATTAAAAATATTGTTTGCTACGAAATGCGGTACAGGAATCTTTGGCCTTTATCCTCGATCGGCAGGTTCTGTGGCAAATATATTCGTATGCCACCCAGGACCGACGGCTTAATGTGGACTTAGAAACCCAGTCCGTTGCATACATGCCACTATACGAAGTCCTAACCAGGGCAAATACTCGTAGTTTTACATTCTATATAGCTATATAAAGAGAGTGCAATTCGATTCTGTACCACAATACCTTTTCGCCTTGTCTATCTCTATAGGCCACATTTATTAAATATATTGTACTTGTCACGAAATGCGGCACAGAAATCTTCTTCCTCTTAATTTATTCGCAATCGGCACGTTCTGTGGCTCTCCTTCCTACAACGACAGTTTATGGTTGGCAAATATATTCATATGTCAACCAGGATCGACGGTTTAATGTGGCCTTAGAAACACGGTCCGTTGCATATACGCCTCGGTATTCACAGTGCAGTGTAATACAACCGCCTTTTTAATCGATTTGGCATTTTATATATATGTAGATAAGAAACTCCTATTTTAGTAGGATCAGTATAGGAATAACGATAACGATAAAGTTTACGTGCTTAAATTATTAAGGATTTCGTGTTAGCGGTGTAAAGAGAGGACAATTCGATATTGTATCGCAATACCCATACACCCTGTCTATCTCTCTAGGCCGCATTTATTAAAAATATTGTACATGCCACGAAATGCGGCACAGAAATGTCATTGCTAAGCCTGAAATGATACCGCAGCGTGATAAACATTAGCGTAACCTATTCCAACTCAGTAGGGCGAAGTTCATCCTTTTGTAGTAATCGAACGCACCCGCGGCGTCATAGAGTATTAAACGATGCCCGGTTTAAAAGTTACGTTGGGTTTTATAATGCCGATTCATTACGCAAGACAGAAAAGGAATAATTAATGTGCATTGTACATTTAAGAAATGTAATGATCTTCGAACTGAAAAATATTAAGTAGGTATTTAATTAAATTTGATCTATTATCAGAGTTCAATTTGAAAGGATACTAATACTTTTTCATGCTTTACCCTGATTGTGTAAAAGGGCCTGTTGTGAAATTTGAATGGAATATCCGTTTTACATTTTTAGGAAGCCAAAGCGGCAATACTTATTATAAAAATTGTCGGTGTATGTCTCTACGTACGAGTATATACCAGGTTGGTTCAACTGAAACCCATCATATGCAATATTTCAAATGACGTTTGTTAATGTTAGTAGTGTTTGTAAGCAACACATTAATAAGTTTCTGGCGTTTGAATTTGATTCTCACCTTTAAAACTTCGATTTTGAAATGGCGTTTGTTGTTGAAAATCCGTCCAAGTTTGATCGGCGTGCGGTCCTACAATTTTTATGCGCTGAAGGTGTGTAGCATTGTAAATGCATGTATTGCGTAACCAACTGTGAAATGGTGCCGGAAATTTAAGAATGGAAAAGAGGGGACTATCGATGACCCGCGACCAGGTGCCATGCTCCTCCATAGTCCCCTCTTTTCCAATTCAGGCGATTTTCTCTAAAAAGCCCTTCCACACATGCCATATTGTTTTCGGTTAATGCAGTACACCGTTACTGCATTAACCGAAAACAATATGGCATGTGTGGAAGGCCTTATTAGCGAAAATCGCCGAATTTACAATTAGCGAAATTTCAGGAACTGTTGGTGCGAGTGTAGGATCTGTCCATAGTACTGTTCGTATCTGGGTTACAGCAAGTTTGTTCGCAATGGATTCCTTGTCTCTTGTCTAATGAACAAAAATGCTTGCGAAAGGACTTATCTCTGCAAGACCTCACGGACTATAGACAAAATGGTGATGACTTGCTGTTGTCAATAGTTGCTGGTGACGAAACTTGGTGCCATTACTACGAGCCATCCAGTAAGTTATCGTCGATGCAGTGGAAACATTGATGTTCACCACCACCGAAGAAGTTTAAAGCGCAACCTTCTGCGGGCAAGGTGATGTTAACATTTTTTTTGACCACGAAGGACCCTTGTCGATAGAGTTTAGGGAACCTGGAGTAAATGTCAATGCAAATCTGTACAATGAAACTTTGAAGAAGCTTCACCAAGCAATAAGACGGAAACGTCCAGGAAAACTTACGCCTGGGGTCATTTTGCAGCACGGCAATGCTAGGCCTCATGTTGCACATGTTCATGGGTCCGTATTTTACAGAAGGATAGTTCAAATTTGATCAAATTTGAATTGTAAAGGCTTATTATCAGTTCAATGGTAATATAGGACTAGGACAAAACTGGGAATTACAAGTAGACATGTGTTTCGTCAGCGGTGGCTTTCAGAAAAACATATTCGCGTTTATTACATCTTAGGCAGAATAAAACATGAAAACGTTATCGAAAAATTTAATCGACTAGGCTTAGACGGAAGAAATCTATATTAACAACATACAGCGACAGTTCCAGTATATATTGAAAACTTAGAAAGTATGGAGTGCATCAAGGTTGCATTCCGTCTCTGAATGTATATTCTGAAAGAATAATTCAAGAGACCCTGGATAGCAGCCCTGAAGTTATAAACATTAATGGAACTATAATGAATAATATTAGAGTGTAAGAAAACGGGCAAAAACAAACTCTATGGTGTTTCTACTTGAAGGGTATGAAACATGGACGGTCGCGCAGTCTGATTCCTACCTTAGGTAGGAATCAGACTGCGCGACCGTCCCTGGTCGACCGTCTTCAACTAGCGATCGTCCGCGACCGACCAAATAATTGAAAATCACACTGCTCGCTCAAATAAGCGGCCAATCAACATAGATAACATAACCTCAATTAAGTAAAAAATTTCTAAAGACGTGAAGTATATTAATATTAATAATGGCAAATGTTGCAAGTGAAGAAGAAAATGCAATTGTTGCTTAGGTATATTATGTGGAGAAGAATGCAAAAAAGAAGGTTTTGGGTGCGAGAAATGTATTTGCATAGAGAGCAACAGGGAGAATTTTTTACATTGTGCCCAAAATTAGTCAAAGACCCCAAAAAATTTCAGAATTATTATCGAATGTCACAAGATTGTTTTAAATTATTAGTTAATTACATTCAACCACATTTTACCGTTGGCTACACGAACTGCAGGAAGACTATTGGTTTTCTGGAACGTCTCACTGTGACTATCAGGTAATTTAAATACTATAAATTCTTATATAATGCAAGTACTGATGTCCACATTTTTTAACTAGATACCTAGCTAATGGAGAATCATTTGCATCTGCTTCATATCGGTTTAGAATCAGCCCAAATGAGATTTCTATAATAATCCCGCAAATGCTGGAATTAATATACAACTGTTTAAAAAGTGTATACTTGAAGTATCCAGATAAAGAAGATTGGGCTAGAGTTGCTAACGGATACAAACGAAAGAAACACTTCCCCAGCTGTGCAGGATCGATAGATGGAAAACATATCCGCATTAAAAAACCCAGGAACTGTGGTTCACTATATTATAATTACAAGCAGTTTCATTCAGTTGTCTTGTTAAGTATCGTAGATGTGGAATACAGATTTCTGGTTGTTGATGTTAGTTCAATGGGCAAGAATAGTGATGGTGGAATATTTGAAATAGTAAATTCGGAAGACTTTTTAAAGAAGGCAAAATTGATTTGCCCGAAGCGACCCCATTGGAGGTCGGTGGTCAACCAATGCCGTATGTTTTCGTTGGTGATGAGGCTTTTCGCCTAACTGAAAATTTTATGAGGCCATTTCCCAGAAGGCAGCTGGATAAAAAACGAAGAATATTTAATTACAGATTGTCCTTTGTTAGAGGTATTGTTGAATGCACTTTCGGTATTTTAGTTTTAAAATTCAGAATATTTGAATCTGCAATAAGTGTAGACCCTATAAAAGTAGATAAAATAATCTTAGCTGCAGTGGTATTGCATAATATGACAAGGTGCGAGGACAGAATAGAAATGGACGAACACGAGAATATTTCTGAAATTCGTGGAGCTTTTGGAAAGCCACAACTACAAAGTAATAAAAAACAATGTTTAAATCAGTCTACAGTCTAAGCAAGAGAAGTGCGAGAGCAGTTCATGGAATATTTTTGTGATGTGGGAGCAGTACCTTGGCAAGAGAAAAAAATACTTGATAATTTAGACGAAGATCTATAGCACTTTTTTAATTAACTATGTATAACAGCAAAAATATGTACTTACATAATATTAAAATAATTTTTAGTTTATTTTGTTATTTTGTATGGCTGTAATAATTAGAGAATTTAAAAAAAGTACCTAGTTATTAAATTGTTTATTCTTTAATATAAGTATGTTTAATTAAACTGACAATTGGTTCAAAAGCTCTAAAACTTTTATTTTAAAATTATTTTTCGCCTCCACGCTTACCGATTTCGCATCTTCTAAAATACTCAGTAAAAAGTATTCCATGGAGCTTTTTTTTGGAATAACGGTGGAGCTTTTCTTCTTTAATATGCCTAGATATTCAGCCATTTCATTATCCACTTTATCTCGAGCACTCATCCTTTTCTTTTTATCTTCTTTGGCTGATTTGACCAGATCTGACTTTTCTGTCGTATCTTCTACTTCAACAAAAGTTATTTCATCATTATTTTCTTCGTGTTCTTCCACAAAATGAAGGTTACCTTCATCGTCTACTACGTATGTTTCGTTACGGCTGCTGCTTCCACTCCTACTTTCTGCCGAAGAGTTTGTCGAGCAAGGCAACGGAGTTTCTACATTTGTAGAAGTATTTCGGTCTGCTATGTGTCGTTTTCTGTATCCTGCTCTTAAAAGTTGCCACTTTTTGCAGCAAGATTGTGCAGTCTTATTTAGCCGCATTCCTATCATTCTCCATAATTGTTCTGATGCATCCCTGTTAGAATATCCAAGTAACACCTGATTATACAATATGTCATTTTCTTCAACAAAGCATATTAACTTTTCAATTTCATCTGCGGACCAAGTATTTTCCACCCCGGATACTATAAAAAGGTCATATACATTTCTAAAATAGAGCAACAGCGAAATTCAAAGCGTACTTACCTTGGCTACTCGACATTTTTAACCATAAAAGTTGATTATATATTTTTTAATGTAATCTAAATTATCGAATGCTCAAAATAATTTTAGGTTAGGTGCGTTTGTTTTGCTTTAGGTGTAACCTAGCCTTTGCGCATGCGTTCATAGATCAAGAGCGACCAAATTTCAAACAAGTTTGAAATTCAAAACTGGACGATCGATGCCGGTCTACGTGGTCGTTCGGTATCGCAGCAGTCTGAGGTTAGTCATATGGGTACATGCGTTTGAAATTTTGGTCGGTCTTGGACGATCGTTCTGGTCGTGCAGTCTGATTCCTACCTAACTCTATAGGTTACCTCATAAATGTAGCTTATTGGCGCGGTCAATCGGTGTACAGGGGGAGCGTCAACGTCACAGTCAGTCCTACTGTACCGTGCATCTGTACGGGGTGAGTGAAGCGTGTAGACACGTGTGACTGTTATTATTTTTCTTGTGTTTATTAGATATTAGAGATTTGTGCTTATTGTTGTGTTTACTAAGGAATACTTATATATATCAAATAGGTAAGTTTTCAAGAAATTAAGAACTAAGAATTAAGAGATGGTTTATCTTTATCTTTTAGTTCTTAGTAGTTAGTGAGGTTAGTTGAAATTGTTAATGCGCATGCTCTAAAACTGCAGAACGTATTTTTCGACACTTATGCACATGCTCATCTCATATATCATAATTTCGGTATAAACGGCATGTATAATTCTTAATTGATAGTTCTTAGTTGTAAATTCTTAGTTGTTAGTCGTTAGTGACTGTATAAATCAGGCATAATAAATGTGATCTTTTGTAACTTGAAATAGCTTACATAAAACTAACATTGTGTTCACTTACGCTACAATATTAACTTTGATTAACTTGCCTAGGTGCAAAATAACTTTAAAATATCTACATTGTACTGCAAATATAAATTATTGTGTATTAAATTCGCAGATTTGAAATGCCGGGCACTCGCTGCGCAGTAGCTTTATGCAATAATAGCAGGCAGCAAACTAAGACATCTGATTTGGATATAAAATATCACAGCTTTCCAAAAGATACAAAAATTAGAGCATTATGGATACAAAGATGTAAACGTGATGGGAAGTGGAATCCGAATAGGTACTAGTTATGTTTGCTCAACACATTTTACAACAGATGACTACAAAAGAGATTTGCAAGCTGAACTGTTGAATTTGACTCCAAAGCGATTTTTAAAATCAAATGGTAAGGATATAATTAGGGCTTGGCAAATGCATTTTAGCACGAGCCAATTTTTCGTATTTTAGCGTTTTATCATGTTTGCTTTAAAATAAACTGCATATTAAGCTTCAAGAAATGTTTAATGCATATATTAAACCATATATGTATATGGTACTTTTTGTAGCATATTTTAGCGCGTATATGCTTTATCTGTACAGCATATCTGACCAGCCCTAGATATAATATTCTAGCTGACATTCGGTAACTGATGTTTCTGTCGTAAGATTTTTTAAAACAACATCTGTGGCATCAAATGAGCATTGCTTTATACCGATAGTACTGACTATGTGCAGTCTGTGCGGATAGTACGGGCAAAAAAAACATTAAAAAATTTAAATTTAATTAAAATTTTTAGATTTTGTATGTAATATTTTCTTCCAGCTGTTCCCTCACTCTTGCTTTGTAAACCAGCAGAAGCACCTGTCGCCACCATTGCGTCCGCTTTACAAATTGAAAGGGAAAAAGATACGAAAAAAGATTGAACAAAACTCTGGTTCAGGAGTTGTTAGACGAGAGCGAAAAAAATGAAACAAACGTAGGTGAAACGCAAGATAAGTTTGCCCAGACTGATTTTGAGATAGGGTTGCAATATGAATATCAAATTTTGCTGGACAAGTATACAAAAGCTGTGGATACAAATTCCAAATTAAATGAGCAGTTGCTGCTTATGGCCAAAAATGTAGAAAAACAGAAGTCTACTAGTGCATTATTGGAGAAGAAATTAAAGCACGCGGAAGCTGATGTGGTTAGAAAAAATGAACTACATGTAAGGCAAGCACTTAGTGGTACGTTTAGCAACAACCAACTAGATTTAGTGTTGAAGAAAAAGAAAAGGGTTGTATGGGATGCTGACGATATTTCTGTTGCTTTTACAATTAGATACTTCAGCAAAAGATGCTATTTATATCTTCAAAAAACGCTAAGCTATCCTTTACCTGGACTTTCTTCGTTGCAAAGGTGGGCTGCAAAAGTAAATTTGCGTCAAGGTTTGCTTCATGACATTTTGCGAATGATGAAAGTAGCTGGCGAAAAGAAAACTGCATTTGAAAAAACAGTAGTGCTTCAATTTGATGAAGTTAAGGTTAGCTCTGTGTATGAATACGACAAAACTGCAGACGCATTTTCCACATCCAATAACTCAGAAAAACATATACTTCTTTGCGGATGCTCCACATATTTTGAAATTAGTTCGAAACTGGCTAATAGATACAGGCTTCGATCTTCAGGATGGCAAAAAAATTAGGAAAAAACCTCTTGAAACATTACTTTCCATGATCAATAACAGCGAAATAACTGTCTGCCATGAACTAAGGCTTGAACATATTACTTGTGAGAAAACTCAGAGACAAAACGTAGCGTTAGCTGCTCAATTATTGTCGCACACTACAGCCACGGCTCTGAAACATTATGACTTTGGGGAAGATAAAAAAGAAGCAATGGATACGGGAGAATTTATTGAAAAGATTAACAGTTGGTTCGACATCATGAATTCATTTTCTATAAATCATTCTGTAAGTACGAAGCAGCCTTATGGGTGTAACATTCATCAACAGAATAAAATATTAGATGATGTATACGAAATGGTTTTAAGTATGAAATGTGCGACAAAAAACACTTTACAGACATTCCAAAAAGGATTGTTGTTATCTATGACTTCCTTGAAACATCTTTTCTTAGATATGCAACAAGACTACGGTGCTAAATACATTCTCAGTCACAGACTGAACCAAGACTCGCTGGAAAACTTTTTTTTGCAGATTAGAACCAGAGGAGGGCTACACGACCACCCATCTCCATTAAATGCCATATACAGGATACGCATGATTATTCTCGGAAAAAATCCCGGTGTTATTCAAAAACATGTAAACACACTAGAGATTTCACCAGATGAATACTTACTAGCCAAAGTATTACATACTGCTAAGGTGCCAGTTGCTGAAGAGATCTTAGCGGACGCCAACCCTGTGGACGATCTCGAATATTCTGATAGTGAAAGTGTATCATCTTCCAGTACCCAACCGCCTGAAACTGATGAAATGTGCCAGACCGAAGAAGATGGATTAAAGTATTTGGCAGGTTGGATTGCTCGCAAATTTAAAGAAGAATATCCTAATTTGGGCAAATACACATACAAGGTTACGAATGACTACAACTTCAGCATTCCCTCTTGGCTGCAAAATCTGTCGTTTGGGGGTCTTACAGAACCGTCGGTAGAATGGGCAGAACAAGCAAAACTTCTCGACAAATATTTTAATAAATATAACGGGAAAACTTTCAAAATGGGAAAAAACTTAACAAAGTTCATTATTAATAAGATTGTAGAAAAGAATACCGGAGTGCCAGAAAATGTTATCAAATGTTACATATTGCAGCGAACCTAGGGTAAAGTTGGGATAGATGCCCTAGGAGGATAGACGCCGCACTTTCAAAAGTTCGCGCATTTTACGACATATGGCGAAAGACTTCGTTAACAGTCTTAGCATTGTATGTTACCAGTAGTTTACAATATTTGTAGGGGATAGATGCCGTCCTAGTTTGTGAATTAAAAATATATTTAGGTGAGTATACGTGTAACTGCATGTAAATGGAGAATCAGGTTGTCGGTATTTAAGGTTTAACTATTAGTTTTTATCATAAATGATCAATCTTATAGTTTATACCATCAGAATATATTATAACCTAACTTATCAAAGAGTCGTTTTGCGTTTTATCTGGCTACAGTTTAAAATATTAAGTGAGGCGTCTATCCCAAATGAAAAGGATAGATGCCCCACCAAACTTGTGGGATATATGGCCGCTACGTTACTAGATACATACCCGCCTTGGTACTAACAAAATATTAAATTACTGTTTCAGAATAATGCCTAGAAAATATATACGAAAAAGTAATGTTAGGCCAAAGGCGGTTAGGTCTGAAGCAGACTTAATTTGTGCTATAAGAAATGTTAAAGATGGGGAAATGGGAGTAAATGAGGCGAGTAAAAATTTTAATATTCCATCTCGTACGTTAAGAAGAAGGCTGAAATCTGGAAATACCAAAAAATTATCTTTAGGAAAAAATCCGGCACTAGGTTTTGAAAACGAAAGAAGATTGGTGGCTTATATACAGAAACTAGAGAAAGCAGGTTTTGCCCCTAGTCGCTTAACAGTACGTAAACTTGCGTACGAGTTTGCATTAAAACTGGGACTTAAAAAAATATTCTCACCAAAAAATAACGGAAAGCAATTAGCAGGACATCATTGGCTATACTCTTTCCTTAAAAGAAATACTGATCTTAGTGTTAGACAAAGTGAAGGACTCTCTCTTGTGCGTTCCAAAGGAATGTGTCGTACAGAAGTCAATGCATTTTACAACCTGTTGGAGGAGACATTAATAAAATATGACTTGTTAGACAAACCAAGTCGAATTTTTAACATGGACGAGAGTGGAATTCAGTTAAGCAACAAACCAGGAAAAGTCATAGCCACGAAAGGAAGTAAAGACGTTCATGTCCTTACATCTGCGGAAAGAGGAGAAAATGTGTCAATAATTGCCTGTAATAATGCAGAAGGTGTCTTTCTACCACCAGTATTCATTTTAAAAGGCACGCGCGAAAATCCCGACCATTCAGATGGTTTACCTGCAGGTTCTGAAATTTATATGAATAAAAAAAGTTCGTTTATAACATCAGACTTATTCATAAAATGGTTAAAGGAACATTTTGTGCCCCGAAAAGGTGAAGGCAAAGTGATACTATTATTGGACGGCCACTCCTCTCATACCAACTGCCTCAACATGCTACAGGTTGCCGATGAGAACGATATAATTATGATTTGTTTGCCAAGTCATACTACTCAGGCTCTACAACCCCTTGATAGATCTTTTTTCAAACCCTTGAAAGACTATTTTAGTCATGGATGCTGACCCACAAGGACAGGAAAATTGGACGACAACAAATTGGTAAACTAATCGGAACTGCTTGGCAAAGGTCAGCTACTGTTGGCAATGGCATATCTGGGTTTGAGGCTTCAGGAATATATCCTCTCAACCGCACTGGAATTCCTGACCACTTTTTTCAAATATCCGACTATTCCGTTAACTTGCATGTCGAAACGGAAGCTAAAAATAATAATATAACTGATGCTGTTCAAAGTTCAAGCGCCACCAAATCTATATCCTGTGTGGAAATTCTTGATGAAATTAATTTACCTCAAGACTTTTTTGAGAATGAAGAAAATTATATAATTGATTTACAAGAGCCAAATGCAGTGCTAGAACAACAACCAATTGAGGAATGCATAGACAAACCTACTGCGTCGAATTTTTTAAACGAAATAGCCCCTGTTCCTACTATACCTCTACAAACCACCAAGAGAAAGCAATCGGCCGCTATTCTTACAGAAAATTTAGACCAGAAGAAGGTTAGAGCCGAAGAGAAGAAAGCTGTAGCCATTGAGACTTCACAAAAGAAGAAAGCTGGAAGAAAATGTATTAATAAAAACAAGAACACCAATTTTCCGAGTACTTCTAAACTAAACAAGAAAATACCTAAAAATACCGACGATTGCATTGAATGTCTTGAAAATTATTACCAAACTAAAGATACGGTTGATTGGATTCAGTGTGTGGATTGCCAAAATTGGCTTCACGAATCTTGTACCATGTATGAGATAAGATGCAACGACTGTGGAAAGAAACTTAAAAGGCTAGAAAAATGTAAGAAACGATTGTAAATACTCATTTACTTCAAATATATATTTTCTTCTTTAAGTTTCCTGTTCAGACTTGTTGCATATTATAATAAAATATAGATAGTTTAATTTAGTTACCTGTTTGTGCCATGTTTGTTAAAACTTCAAATATTGATTTATTTTTATTACCTATATACGTTTTTTAAATAAAATTTCCTGAAATCTGGAAATCTTTATCTTAGATAAAAATTATGTTTACCCTTATAAATATTCGTTTGTATTTATGTAATCCTTCGGTATTTTAAAATAAAAGATGTTATTATTTAATGTATATTTTACCTACTTTATTTAATTTTCAGTAACAGCGAAAACATGGGAAAAGAAGTAATTAAAGACCTCCTTACGTAGATAAGAGGTAGTTTTCTACTTTTATGGCGTCTATCCCCTAACTAAGGCGTTTATCCCATATGGCGTGGCATTAATCCCATATGTATGGGATATATGGCAAAAAAATGAGTTTTATATATATGGTCGAATATTTATGTGATTTCTTATGTAAACTCATGTAAAGCTTTACTTACAATGAGAAGTTAACTACAAAAGTCGCTAAACAATTTGTATTTATAAAAGTTATAAGGTACAAGTTTTATAAACAAAATCTCTTAAGTGGGGCATCTATCCCAACTTTACCCTACACGTAATTACTTGGTACACCAATAAATAGTTATATTTTTCGTGATAAGTACGTAACTATATTAATAACTAATGCCCAACTTGGTTATGACGAAATCTTTGGCACCATAAGTATGTATTTGCGTGTTATATCCGTTAAACGTAATATCCAGGAAAAATTATAAACTTTTACGACCATTTTTTTCTTATGGTATAAATCTTACATCCACAAAATTACGATCAAAAACATTTTAGAACTAAATATTTTGAAATTATCTTAAAGCATCGATAGTTTCAAAGTGTTACTAATTTGTAAATTATTTAAAGCCCATAGCTAAAATCTTGCGGATCGGTATTAAATATTTAAACACCGCTATAATCTCACACAGCAACATAAAAAATTCCAGAAACTTATCCAGTGGCGGCTCGCTATTATAATAACCCTAACAATAACAAATAGAAAAAATATAAAATTTTTAATCTTTTCATAATGAGTTTTAATCTCTATCGGACTTCTTGATATTAATAACACTAATAAAAGTTCTTTGAAATTTCCACGATTTGCTTAGTCACTGCTTTCGTCGTGTCCGCGAAACGCTAATCCTGCTTGCTTAAATACAAATCTGTGTCGATAACTGTTTGGAGGAAAAGTCTATTTAATCGATCATTTTCATTAAATTGTGCTTTAAAAAGTCTCGCGTTTTCTTTTAAAGCATCGCCTATGGTGTTTTGGTTTTTCTCAAGATTCTTTAACTTCAATGCACATATTAAAAGATCTTTAGAGTCTGCATGTTTATGTAACGCCATTGTAATATTTAACAGATCTGCAAATCCCTCCCTGTTCCAGACAGACTGTTTTGTACAAAAGAGCAAGCAAGGCCAACAAAATAATTTTTGTAGCATTGGGCTGCTCATAACCATTTGTATTCGGTGAACCAAGAAATTTTAAACTTAAGATTACTTATAGGATTTTCCACTACCTTCTAAGTCTTTTTTCGCGGAAATTTTCAAAGCAACTGTAGGTCACCCTTGATTTAAAACGTCTTTTTTCTTCTTCCTTCCAATGCCTGAATGGCGTCTCTAACAAGCTGCACACAATGTAATTAATAGGATTCATAGCTCTCCTGGTAATTATCTACGTATAAAAGTAAACTCTCCAAAACAGAAGCACACACGATATGAGTACAAACGCACAACACAATCCACAATAGTAATACACAGTTATCAATTAAGTACCTATAATTCATAAACGAACGAATAAAATAAAAAACCGCAATATGAAGTTCTGCGGTTGCTTGCGAGTGAAAACTTCAGTTGCGCGTTTCACCGCGAACCAATTCTAGATAGTGACGTAGGCGTTACCATGGCAACGGAGGTATAAGTACAGAGTTAAAATACGTTTGAGGCCGACTCCTCACTGCAATTGCTCAAGTGTTGTATGGAAGGTTTTTTATAGTCGACGTTCGACGAACTGCATTTAAAATTTAAATTTTTGTTTGTTTTCACTAAGCTTATTGTATCTACGAGTATGTATGCCATAAATAAACGACTCCTAGTAGGTGTAATGCCGATAAATCATTTGTTATGTAATTTAAATACATATTTGCAATTGAATGAAAATTTTATGAAGAGACACTTCACCTACTTCACTTGGCGAGCCGCCACTGAACTTATCTGAATTGGAATTAGTAATAGATGATATTTTTTTTAAATCTATGCAACAATGGCCGTTGAAGCGTGGCACTATATGGATCCGAAATTTAGCAGCTCTCGGAATAACATAAAAACTCAACTAAAGGTCATGGAAATGGACTATTGGAGAAGATCTAGAACATCTTGAAGCCAGTGTTAACATTCCGGTAAAAGATTCGGAACTCAGTTCTGGTTTAAAATAGCCAGGCAATAGAGAAATATTAAATCAAACTGAACACAAAATTATAGGTACCTACTGAAATTTGTGTTCATACCAGTTTGACGATGGATAGCGGGCGGCGGGAGATAGAAGCACGATCAACCCTCGTCCATTGCACAAGACACCAACGTGTATGTCACAAGCCGGTATTTTACTTTAGCTAAAGCGCTCAACCAATTGCATTCCGAGAGGACATTTTTTCTAGGTTCACCTCTATCCTGAAGAGAAAGTCAGAAATACAAGAATATGCGAAATAATGGATGCACAAAAGGATATTGTCGAGGAATCCCTTGCATGCCTAAATAATGGTCAACAACAGACTACCGAAAAAAGCAATGGAATGGCAACCAAGAGAAAGAAGAAAGAGGACGGACGGCCAAGAAGAGGTTGGAAGGGGAAGTACAAAACCTAAAGCAGAAGTGGAATATCCAACAAGACGTGTGGATGAGCAGAAAAGAGGGGAACGAAATATTGAACTCCGGAAGAGAAAGAAGAGAGAAGAATAGATGTTGTTTGAAGCAAAATATTTTCTGAATAATACAAAATGGTAAACATTCTAGTTCCTGTGCATTGTTTCCAAGACGAGCGATTGTTCTAAAAGGATAATACACAATACATACAATGCAAATGCACTTCGTAAATGGTCGTTATATCCGGGATCCCGTTGTATTCTAGCTCGTCTTAAATGATTTCGAATGTAGGTACTTACAATTTTAGCTTTTATCAGAGTGTTAGGTTAATTACATAATTTCCAGGGGTGAATCTATGTGAAAAATGTAGCAAACAGCCCCGAACAACCTTTAGTTAAGGTCCGTTGTTTCTTCATAAATTAGTGATCAAGTTGGTGCCGCAAAAAATTTGAACTGCTGCAAGTTTTACAAACCAGTAACCAAGCGTATATAATGTAAAGAGAAAATAAGAAACAGCAGCAGCCAGTGATATTCAAACCAATTAAAACCAACTAAAAGCAACTGGCACAAACAAAACTCTTATTTGATACATAACAACAGTAGATGGTAAGTCGTTACACAAAACCACAGTCAAATCCCACAAAATAGATTTAATGTTGTTAGAGGTATAAAATGGTGTTAACGTTTTCGAACCCACCTGGGTTCATCTTCAGACTAAAATATCCATATAAAAATACCATCTACCATGGTAGATGTCGTTTCAACCACTTTACCTTGGTTTTTAACACGCCTTTATTATTTAACATGGCTAATACGTTCCCTTTTTGACTTTGTATTCCATTCTAATGCGATGCCAAATGTTTGGGTTTCTCAATTTTAAATTTAAAATAATACTTATTATCATGATTTGATTTATTGTATAATAATATTTAATTTCGGCGTTGCCGTGAAATCTTTAGTTCCTTAATTATGAAGTGTTATATTTAGTTTATTCATGGTGTTTTTGCTTAAATAATTTTTCCTACAATCCTTTAAATTTTTGTAATTTTGATATTTTTTCTTATTAGGTAAGTTTATTTTGCTTTTTCTGAACTTGTGAAATATTTTTATGTGGTTATTTTAGTCTGAAGATGAACCCAAGTGGGTTCGAAAACGTTAACACCATGTTATACCTTTAACAACATTAGATAAATCTATTTTGTGGGACTTGAGTGTGGTTTTATTCAACGACTTATCTACCTTATCCCATTATGAGGCCTATGGACATTAACGAGTTTATTTTTTACCAGTAGATGGTTTTATTTCTTGTAACTGTCACTAAAGACAGTTTAAGAAATGCGATAATTAGTGGAAAGCATCCCAGAATTCAAAAAACTATAGCAGTAAAAGTTAAACACAGCAGTTCAAAACTGTAACCAAAAATGGTTCAAGACTTTTTGACTACATTTTGTATTTAGATTCGCCCTATGAAATTGTCATCGACTGCACCAACACCCTGCATACTTTTTAAATGCAATAATCAAATTTATATAAACTTACTTCACTTAAATTAACTGGTTCAATTTTGATGTGGACACAAAGTTTATGTGAAGGATATTTATAATACATACCCACTTCTTGGTCGAAGAAATAATATTAAATATTGAATATGGATTGCGATAGCTTTTTTGTTAAACGAAAACGAACAGTAAATTTCAAAATAATGTTTCTAATCAAGCCTCTAGCTTGTTTAACAAGTTGTTTGAGGCTTCCTCGAATTATTTTCGCTTTGAGAGTTCATAACTTTGAAGGAGGTGTTAAACAAAATTTTGGATTTAGAATTTAATGTTAACCACCATTAATTCCTATTTATGTAAATGGTATGTACTTGATTTACATTATTGAAAACCGCGTCCTAGATCTCGCCCACTAAATAAATAAACAATAATCAAATTACAAGATTGAAAAAGTAAATAGGTATTCGTTTATTCTCTTACATAATTATTGTTTATATTTTATTTCTTCCTTTTATAGTCACTCACAATTCAAGGTTTGCGGACCCCGATTATATAGATATATCCGAGCCTACATAAATAACTCGTTACATTTTGCTTGCCTATGTACCTATAGTATGATGCAATGGTCAATACATTTCCATTTGCTTAATTAAACTCGTTCAATTTTGATGTGGATACAAAATGTATGTGTTTATATATCTGTCTTGTCAGCTTGTTTTGTTAAACGTAAAGTGAGACAAATTGAAAAATAAATAAGCGCGTGGTTTGTATGAAAGCTTTCAATGAAACCTGGTAGAATTCTTCCTTTTTTTTGGAAGTCCATAACTCTGCAACGAGGTGCCAAGTAATAGAAATTTGTATCGGGAATTTAAACCTACAATAGAGTAAACACAGATACCATTAATTTTATTAAACTTGAAAGCGCTTGTACCTTATAGCCTGTAACACTTTGTAGAGTAATCAATATTGTTGTGCTTGATACTTTAAGGCCAGCCACAAATCATATCGATATAACATGAAAGAAATATTACCACATCGCGGTAAAGACTCGTCGAAGTTATTATTAATCATAAAATTATTAACATGTTATGATCTCGAATATTCGAACTCATTTCCGAAATTGTTGGGATTCATGTAAGTTACTGTGTTTAATACAATTTAGAAGCACTCCCGAAAGTGAGTTAAGGTGGTATATTTTTACAATCAAAAATTTGATGTTTACTAGATAATTGAAAAAAATGTAAAGAAAAGGCAGAACTTCATACATAGCCTTCATAGATATAGAAGAGGCCCTTGAACAAATGTACTGGGATCAGATGTTTAAAATGATAAAGCGTGTGTGTAGGCAAGGAAAGAAGAATTATACAACCGTACAAAAATCAGACAGCTAAAATATTTAAAGGCCAAGATGAAAGAAAGGCAAAATTGCAAAACAACTGCAGCAGCAATATGCTCTATGGCCGATTTATACATATGGTAGTGTCTCAAATTGACACCAGCGCTGATGGGATTTGATTAAAGGTGTTAAAACACATCGTAAATGAAGAGCGGAATTTTTTCCGATTATCCTTCATTATCGAGTTGTTGATAAAAAAGTAAATAATAAGTTTCATCGCACGGTCGCTCCAATTAGTTGTTATGGTGGTGGTTATGGCGATGTTAAAAATGTATGTAGAGTTCTGTTATATTAAGTAAGTATTAAGTAAGATAGGTACCTATCGTTATTTTCATTTCCTTCTGCTTTCTATGTTTAAAATGGAACGATACTATGGTAATCGACATTATGTCGGTACGTTGAAGGTATTAGGTGAGTGTAATGATAATGCCATTAGTGCGGCTAGGGCATATGCGGAAAGGTTTCCAAATTACACCCTTATGCAAAAACTATAAGATGTGTAGAACAAAGCTTACTGGAAACCGACAATTTAAATCCTGGGAAAAATCAGCCAGGACATAGACGACATAGCTTTACTGGCTAAGAACTGAGAAGAACTCATCACACAAATATAAAAAATGGAAAATATATTGAATAGAAACTACCAAAAGAAAATAAACAAAGAAGACTATTGAAAATGAGCTGGACAGAGAGAATAAGTAATGAATAAGTCCTAAGAAGAGTTGGAGAATACACACATCTATAGAAACAAATACAGAGAACAAGAGGCATTTTCATTGGACATACAATTAAAGGACGGCTACTATTAACCAAAATATTTGAAGGTTAAATTGATTGAAAAGACGAAACAAAAAATAAGAACAGTCGAGATGAAAACGCTGCGATCAATTCCAGGAGTTACACTATACGATAGACAAACAAACAGTTCTATAAGAAACTCTTGCAAAATACAAGACGTCGTTATATGGTCCAAAGAACCGAAGAAAGGGTAGAACGAACATGTAAGCAGAATGGCAGATGAAAGGCTAGCTAAAGTAAGCAGAAATAGGAAGCCACCAGTGGGAAGACTTCCAAAACGATGGAGGGAGAGCTGGATATCATCATTCTCAGATAAAGAAGAAGAATAAACAGAAGAAATGGTAACTCCACGAAGAAGAAGAAATTGACGGCATAAATGAAGGATGAAGACCCAGACCATCGGTGCCGGTCAGAAACCCGACAGCCGCTATCCCGACGGCCGAAATCCCGACAAGCCATAATCCCGACTGGCCGAAATTCCGACAGCCGAAATCCCGACAAGCCATAATCCCGACTAGCCGAAATACCGACAAGCCGAAATACCGAATTAGATGTTATGTTAATAGTGTAACTGAAATAAAGAAACTAAAATACATAACAATTGAATTATAACTAAACAATTATTACATTAAAATTAAATTTATGTATTACAATAATTTTAAGAAAGTATTAAAAATTTACGTTATGTGCAATATCACGTAGATAGTCCATAATTTCGTAATTATTTGTTTATGGGAGTGTCGCAACACCAAACTACCGCACAAGTGTGTTATAGTACGAAGGGAATTCAAATAGTTATCTACCTAGTCATGAAAACGATGGCTGAGCGGCCTGTGCTACTCATACCAATTTCGCCATAAAATGAATTGCTTATTCGTACGTAATACCTTTTTTACCGGACTTATTATATAACTACCTACTGCAATTTCGGCTGTCGGGATTAAGGCTTGTCGGGATTTCGGTCAGTCGGGATTATGGCTTGTCGGGATTTCGGTCAGTCGGGATTATGGCTTGTCGGGATTTCGTCTGTCGGGATTTCGGCCGGCAGGATTGCGGCTGTCGGGCTCCTGATCCACACCCCCAGACTACAATATAAATCAAATAATGCAGGACACGATCTGTACCAGCTTGAGAGCTTAAAAAATGTGAAAACTGTTATGAATGGAATGCTGCGACTACCCAGCCAGTGGTCTTAAGACCAATTATGATGACCAGAAAATACTGTAAACGCAATACCAATACAAGTAATAGAAGGGATGGTAATAGGTAATAATATAATCACTGAAAGGCAGAACTGTTTTCTATAAAAGGTGTTTAAAATAAAATTTTGTAAACCCACCACCTAGATAAATACGTATTCCGCCAGCTAAGCTGCCATCTTCAACAGAAACTTGAACTAACTAAAGTAACTTTGGAGGAATACCTCTGGAGATAAGTCTTTCAAGTCAACAATTGAATTCCAATGCTAATAATAATCTAACAAAGGCTTACATACTAAATCCCCGTTAGATTCGTTATGCTTAACCAATTAAAGGAAT
>JABXWE010007637.1:0-33560 GCA_014611495.1 Limonius californicus
TCCGGAAAACTGTCATATGACTGACATTTACATTTGCAGCAATCTTCCTGGTACTTGTAGTAGGATTTTCGTCAATTTCGTGGAGCACCTCTTCTTCCACTTGTACAGTTGCTGCTGTGCGAGGTCGCCCATTTTCAGCGGTAAGTTTTCAAAAACTTCCAGTTTCTCTAAGACGTTGATGCAGACGAGAAAATATCGAATGATGTGGTATTACACGATTAGGGTATTTTTCTTCATAAAGACGCCTGGCTGCTCATTACAGATGGATGAATCCACGGATATTTCTAACTGTGCCCAATTTATAGCATTTGTAAGATACAATACTGGACGGGTATTACAGAAGATATTTTATTTTGCACTTCATTAGAGATCAATACCACCGGAAAATGATTATTCGACATGCAAAGTACTAATAAGTACGAGATTGAATGGGCAAAATGCATTGCTATTGGCATCGATGGCGCTAAGGCTACGACAAGACTTCGATCTAGTCCTATTGTCAGATTAAAAGAGCTAATGCCGAATGCTACATGGTTACACTGTTTTTTACATCGGAAAGATCTTGCATCAAAATCTTTACCTTCTGAAACGGATTAGGTGTTGAAAAATGTCATTAAAGTGGTAAATTCCAGCAAGAATAGAACATTCCGGACTTGTATTTTTCGTTATAAGCAAATCTTCTTTATCATACGGAAATAAAATTGCTTAGTTTCCGGTTCATACAAATATATTTAAATTTCGTCATCTGTTACGATGTTGTACACCGATTTTACAGTTCCTCGGTCGAATTTTTTGAGCATTTCCTTAGGTATATCAGTTAACACGAATCTTTTTTTGGGCTTCGGTCAAATTATACGGAATCCATCGGGAACAGATCTTCTTCGCAGCTAAATGTTCACCCAAAATCGAATGTATTGCAGTCTTCGATATGCCTAGGGATGCCTCTATCTCGCTGTAAGTCACATGCCGATCTTCTTCAATCATGTTGCGCACATCATCGATGTTTTTTGGAATAACAACCGATTTTGGTCGACCTTCTCGAAATTCATCACTACGGACGCACGACCACATCAAAATTCCGAAAACCAATTGTAAACAGTCTTTTCTGATGGTGCTTCATTACCAAAAGTTGAACAGAACCGATTCTATGCATTGTTGTTGAGTTAGGCCTTTACTCAAATCGTAAAAAATCATCCAATAAAAACCTTCATGTGAAATTTCCATTTTTTTCACAAAATTGCTTCTTTTAAACGCTCCTTCTAAACAAACTACTCGTTTAATTTCTAAGCCGCCACTGTTTCCACAACAGCAAATGTCACATTTTACGAAAATAGTAATACATAATCCTTTATAATAAAAATTCCAACAAATTTCCTCTTTCCGCCAAACAGTAGACCAAACGATTTTAAAATCCAGTTCTCATATTACGAAGCATTTCAGGAGTAACTGTAGCAAACGCTTCTTGTATTTTGATTTGCAATTCGTTAAACGTTCTTGCCCTGTCTTCTATGAAACCATAAATTTTAGATTTAATGTAACCCCACAGAAAGAAATCTTGAGAAGATAAGTATGGAATCATGGTGCTCATAAGACTGTACCATGTGTTGCAATTACACGATTGGGAAAAATATTATTTAAATATTCACGTACTGCCTACTATTATGGGCAGATAAATGATCCGTAGTAAAGGCCTCGTCCTACGTGGAGATAAAGACAAATGAAGAAGAACGATGCGCCGTTGGCGTGCAGGGTTCGGAGAAGTCATCCAAAGTTGACATCTCGACAGATGTGAACTACTCTATTAAAGGCTAGGGAAATATCAGGGCAATAGTGTATAGCTAAAAATAGGCCTGTTACGATTTGGATGACTAGGCACATACCCAGAAGTGAGCCGAAATTTCATCATGATGAGATATTAGATGGTGTGGGAAGATCTACAAGTGCATTATTTACTATTTTTAATAGGGGGTGTTTTTTTATAATTTTCATTATAATTTTTGTCGTAAATAAAAAAATAAAGCCTAAAGCTCAACACACTCTTACACTTAGTAAGAAAGATTATAGAAAAATAATATGCATAACCGTAAAAAGACATACAAATAAATAAACCAAAATAAAGTGATAAAACAATAAATTCTAACCTAGCCATCCTGTTGAAACCAAATTTCGTCAAATTGGACTCCTGGTGTTTGACGAAAAGCTGGAATTACTTGGTTCTGAAGAACGTTGAGATATTTTTAGCCATTCAGATTTCCTTCGATAAAAAAAGAGGCAATAATATTATCCACTCCAAACATTTAGTTTCTGTGGGTATTGGGTACTCCAATTTTAATGTCTGCACGAGCAGTTGAAGGATTGTGCCGTCCATTTATTGGAAAGGTTGATTCGTCTATAAAAAAAACGTTCCTTAGAAAATTTAGATTATTATTTGATTTCTCCATTTCGTCTTCACAGAACTGCATTCGCCTTATTTGATCGGCCGGGTATATTTCTTGAGTTTTAGACAATTTATAGGAACGATATCCGTTTTGCTTCAAAATTCTTAATACAAAAGTATGGTGCAAATTAAATTGTTCATCAATCTGTCTGCAAGACTGGCACGAATTCTCTTCTACAGCAGCACAAATTCTTAATTTGTCAAGTTCCTGCTCCTTAGTTTTAGGCTGAGGCATTTTTTGTGGTTTTTGGGAGACAAACATCCTTTTTTCTCAAAATTCTGCACAATTCGGTGTATAGTAGTAGTTCCTACGATAGTACTATTTGGAAAAGCAACTGCAAATAAATCTCTTGTTTGACGTACTGTATTGCCACTGTAGATCCATTTAACCTGTATTTTCTCGTGCAACTCATATGTATTCATTGTAACAAAAACGGATTTGACAACAAAATAAACTGAAAGCGCCCTTAATTTAAAAAATATATCAAGGTGCATAGTGTAAACTCATGCCTGTCGTGCATGTCTTTATGTTCCTAGTAGCCACCACCAACTTGTATGTAAGCGCTATAAACATTGCAGATTCAAGACTTTTTGGGCCATTTTTCTCTTCACCTTTCTTTTGGCGGTTTTTTCCCTCTATCTTGTGATACATATTTGGTCTAGATATTCCATTGCTCTTTTCCATCTTGATTTCGGTGTTCCCTTTCTTTTGGCCTAGTTAACTTTTTATTAACTTCTTTAGGTTGCTCTCTTCCTACATCCTTCATACGCGTCCCAAACATGTTAACCTCTGCACTTTAATTACGCCATTTTTATCTGGCGCTTCATAAATTACTCCTACTTATATCGTCTTCAACCCTTTTTATGTATTTTATTGATCCATTTGAAAGCGTACTATGTGTTATATCTCTAGAAGTATAATACCGTTTTTACATCATGGAGGAATTAGCGTGGCTCATAAGGTAACCTTCCCATTCAACACCGTCGGCGTCGGCTCTAGCTACCCCAACAAAAAAATTCCAATGGTAGCACCCACGCTGTGATACGTCATTGAAAAGCAGACATTTTTTTATCGGATTCTTTTTCTTCCTCCTCTTGATTTAGGCCGAAAGTCTGTGTGTTCCTGTATTTTGATTATTCTTGGAAGCTGATGTCCAGCTGTCCCTCCACCTCTTCGGTGGTCATCCTGGGCATCGCGATGTTTCCGGCTTATTGTCTCTTGCTATTTTAGGAAAAATTAAGAAATAATACTCAAAAGGTTCAAAACCAATTACCTATTATTTTATGCAAATTTTAAAATGTTTGATTAAATGTTCAAATTGATTTCTCTGAATATTTTGGAAGGTTTGGAAAAAATAGCTCGACACTCCTGAACTATTCTTTGTCCCAGTTGAACAATGGACTGAGGCTGGTTGAATAGCGAAGGTTTCCTTATGAGTTATGATGATTCCCCCTCCTTATTGTAAAAAATGTTTCTAGAATTGTTTATTCTACCTTGTTTTCTTCCAGAGATATAACAAATTATATGTTTTCAAATTGACACTCTCTATATATTACATTATTATTTTCCATTTTTTGCCTTCCATATATGTGCTGTCAGCTTACATAGCACTTTGTATAGCTCTCCCTCTCCATATTTAAACATTTATGACCGAATTGTGTCGCCTCCTAGACTTTGTCAATTTTTGGCTCTTTATTACTAATTCTGTTAAGATTAAATATAATATAGTATGTAAATCGCGATAATTACTTTTAAAACATCGTGAATAATAAGTAATGTAGTGCAAGTATATGAATAATAACCATTATCAATCTTATATTGCATGACAATAAGAATTTTTAAAATGTATTAGTAAATGCTGCAAATATAATCAATTGTCATCAAACCTTTTTTTTTTAGGATATGTTACATAAAAGTAATGTTTCAAGAATGAATACATACTGAATCAACAAATTCCTACATATATACAAACAACTTCTAATACTTCAATTGATGAAAATATTGATTTATATGGCTAACCAATTGCTTTTTCTGTATACATCAATAATCACATAAAGAGCAACGAAATTTTATGTCCCTTGAGTGAATTTTCAAATGTTGAACTAATCTCGAGTTTCGAGCTCGCAGCTCTGTAATCACAAAAGTTACAACTATACGTGTGAATTCTTAAATTACGAGTTAGAAGGTATTTATGATTACATTTGTAATTGCACATGCTACAACTAAATGGCATACTGCCTCTGTGGATCCTTAAATAACAATTCAAATCAGACTTTCTATTCCACTTATAGCGACAAAACAAACACAATAGCCTTTTTTCATTTGTGTGCGTTTTTAGATTAATTTACTTCTTATTTTTGACATTTTTGACATTAGAACTATGTATAGGAGGACCTCTGATATCTGTATATAACGAGAATTTAACGCAAGATCTAAATAAAACTTTATTGTAAATAGAGAAACACAATTTGTAAAACACAGCGAAACTTTTTACAATTTTATAAACAATATATACAACTGAGCTTTGTTTTCCATGGCAACACAACTTATGGATGGTTCACAAAGATGTCATTGAACTTAACAAACTATAAGGCTTTTCTCTGGTGTGAATCTGCAGGTGTCGAGATAATTGCACTTTTTCTGCACGCCTGTAATCACAAATTGAGAATGTGAAAGTGCTGTTGAGTGGGTTTTGCACTACAATGGATTGATATAATATGACTACTTAAATAGGATCCGTCAGAAAATTTTCGATCACAGATGATACAACTAAATGGTTTTTCTTTAGTGTGTGTAGAATAATTCACTAAACTTGTCTTCTGAGTACTTAAGTATACACTACATATAGACACTTTGATGGCTTTCCCTAGCTGTATCTTGAAATTGACTTTAAAGGAAAATACACGGCCACAGTGACAGCAATTAAAAGTTTTCTCAATTTTATTACAACTTTAATATTATATTCTTCTGGATTAACGCTTGTTATTTCATCATCTGCAAAATCAACCACATTATGGTTTATAAAAATCTCAATCTTGTCATGATATTGTTACGAACCCAATTTCCAGAATTATAAATCATATTATTATTGCTTCATAGCTGTTGGAATGTGACTTCAATTATTTGCATACACAGGTGTGTTGCAAGCAATGAGCTCATTTTTAACTCAGCATAATTAAAGCACATTTGATTATTGAATGAAGCAATGAAATAGGAATGCGCTTGATAAGGTAAATTAAGAAATATTCATGTAAAAGCTTATGGGTGCAAAAATGAATTAATAAAAAGGCAACTTGAGAGTTGAGGGGGACAGTAAGATAGTAAGAAGAGTCCTGATAGTGAAGTGTCACAGTCAGACCAGGGTTGACAGTTGAAATTTAAGAAAGTTGTATTTCACCCCAAACAATGGCTCTGAACATGTTTATCTGGCGATCCCGGCGATAAGGACAAGAGCTCCATATCAGTTACGTAACCAAACGTAACAGATGGTGGAGGCGCCGGTTTTTCGAAATTAACAGTTTAGGAGCAACCTCAAAATGGATATTTTGGTATCAGCCCTACTAAAAGCCAGAGACACTGCCCTTACCAGTTACAGCCGTAGGCGTAACATATGTTGGATAGCTAGGATTATTGAAACTGAAAAATTAGGAACCATCTCAAAACTGGAAACACTAGCATAATCTTTAATAAAAACCCGGAACACAGCCATGTAATTGTTTGGGGTGAAATACAACTTTCTTAAATTTCAACTGTCAACCCTGGTCTGACTGTGACACTTCACTATCAGGACTCTTCTTACTATCTTACTGTCCCCCTCAACTCTCAAGTTGCCTTTTTATTAATTCATTTTTGCACCCATAAGGTTTTACATGAATATTTCTTAATTTACCTTATCAAGAGCATTCCTATTTCATTGCTTCATTCAATAATCAAATGTGCTTTAATTATGCTGAGTTAAAAATGAGCTCATTGCTTGCAACACACCTGTGTATGCAAATAATTGAAGTCACATTCCAACAGCTATGAAACAATAATAATATGATTTATAATTCTGAAAATTGGGTTCGTAACAATATTCCCTGCAGTAATTACTGAAACATTCTTCTTTGATAAAATTATCAGACCTGCGAATTGTATTGAAAGTATTATATGCACTAGAAGTTCTTGTGATCTAATTATGTTTAGGGTTTTGTTCTATTCTATCGTTGGTGTTTATTTGGATTTCGTGATGTTCAAGAGGCTCAGTTCCTATTTTAATATCCCTTTTAAAAAATTAACCTAAAATACTTCAAGTTATATTATGTCATGCATAAAAATGAAACCTGCCTACTTATACAAAAGCTTTTCTTGTTTGCTTTGTATCATGAACCAATGCCGGCCTCGGTGGTCTAGTGGTTAGCGCATTTGCCTTTAGATCCGAGGGGCGCAGGATCGAACCTGGCCGAGGTCGGCGAGATTTTTATAGCGGGGAAAACTCTGAAAATGCGCCTTCTGTCGGATAAGAAGTAAAGCCGTAGGTCCCGTGGCATTGCGATGTGTGACACGTTAAAATCACTACTGGAGTTGGAGTTATACCCCAGCTAGGCAAAATTCTTAGTCAGGGTGCACAATAAGCCAATGATGACTGCAGTGCTTAGAGATGCTTGGAAAACCGCGTCCTCGATCTCGCTCTTTCAAATCAATCAATCAATCATGAACCAACTCTAATCTATGTTCCGAAAGTAAAAACTATAGATATTAAATAGTAAAAGTGGGATTAAATAGACTTGTAATTTGAAACACCATACGAGAAGCTGTACACAGTTTCATCAGTTTTCCTTTTCCGGAGCTTTACCAAACAGTAGGACCGAGCGATGCATTTATAAGATCTCACGTTGGTATTCAATGTAAACAAGTATTCAACGAATTGTCCTTTTGTACTCTTTACTTTTTTCTATTGTCTTTTATTTTGTGGTGAGCGGCAGGCGGCCAGAATCAGAACTAATACCATTTTCCCTATCTGTCATCTTTCTTGCAATTCATTGGACTGTACAATTAAATTGAATGCTAAGGTATATGGTGGTTCCGTTATTGTATCCAAAATGTCAGATGGGTCTTGTGGAAGAACAAAAGCAAAAGCCGTAGCAAAAATTCTTCGAGCAAAAACATTAGAAAATGAATTACTTAATGAAAGAAAGCACAAACCACCAATATTTTACTCAATCACAACTTTAAAAATAACAAGTAATAATAAAAAGACCAACATTTTGAGGTCGTGAACAATTTTATTTACTTACACATCCAGCAAACAAGACAAGATGAAAGAAATTCAACGGAAAATAAGTAACATAAACAAAAGCATGTACATTAACACATCTTTACCACTATCAGATCCGGGAACTTTCACAGAAAAACATAACTGAAAATGAATAAAACAACAATCGAAGATAGCCCAGAAAATCTTCAACCACAAACTGGGAGGCAAAAAACCAAGGGCGAGATGGGCAGATAAAATCCAGAAGGACGAAATTGCAGAGAAGTGGCTGAAGACAGGCATAGCTGAGGGCGAAAAATAGAAGAGGCCAAGACCCGATTTAGGCTATAGCACCATTGGATGCCGTGTCCTATTCATTAATTTATGATACTAAATTAACGAATGGGTCTACTCTTCTCTTCTTCTATTCTGTTAGCATACGTATCAGCAACTTCATTAATAATATAAAACAGGCTTGGAAACCGAAAGGAGGCGATGGTCCACGAAGACCCATAAGCCACAGATAGATTAATAGATATCTCAAATTTATTCATGTATATAGACCCAGCTCACCGACCATTATCAATAGCCTTGTGCCTAAGTATAGTCGGATATCTTCTTATTTGACGGGTGGGAAATCCGCAGTCAGGTAAAATAACCGGTCGAACTAAGATGGACGGCCACGTGCTCAAGAAACCAGTGACCAAAAACAAGTGTCGAATTAAATGTAACTGTATACTAAAGTATAATAATTAAACCTATTTCCAGTTAACTAAAAATCAACATTTATTTACCAATATTTTACATTTTTAATCTCAATATTCTTAATATAAATCAAAGGCAGGACAGCTTGAAGATTATTATTGCATCTAATTTGCGCGAGAAATTCAATTTTATTTTTAAATATTTCAATTTAAATAAGAGTTATTCAAATATTAAAATAATTATATCTCTACTAAAATACTAATAACTAAAAATACAGTGTTAATTATGTATTTTAAATAATTTGGACACAAAGGTGAATGAGGTACAAAGTTTAAAATAGGTAAAACACAAACCGCACAAACTAAATATCATTTTTTTATCATTACTAAATAACATCGACTAAAAGATTAAATTTCAATTAATTTTATATTTTACACACAATTTAAAATGACTGAAATAGACAAATATTATTGCATCTAATTAACATGGACCACTTGATCACCACTACGCTTGTTGCTACTACTTTGTAGACCACATCTAAGAGCGCTATCCCGTGGTAATTATGACAGAGTCTCATCTCCTTTTTTATATATGGGGCATATCACCGTCGTCTTCCATTGGTTGGGCTTTTACTCTTCTTGACGTATTCTTTTTACTAGCTGAGCAATTCTTTTCTGTATGGTTGCCCCCATTTCCTCCAGGAGCTCTGCTGGTATACCATTTTTTCCTGGACTTTTGTTGTTTTTCAATTTCTATATCACATCCACAATTTCTTCTTTCAATGGTTTTTCAACTCTGATTTGTGGCGGCGGATGTTCTTCTGCTTATCTGCTTCACTTCTCTTTCTTGCTCCTCCTCTGTTTCTTCCCCTAGTAGCTCCTCGAAATACTAAGTCCATCTATCTAGTTTCCCTTCTCTCTCTCTCTCGCTCTCTCTCTCTCCAATTAATTGTCCTTCTTTGTCCTTCACGTAATATGTTGTTCCTGTATAACCTTGTTTGTTTTTCTTTGCTTCCTAGTAAAAATTCCGTATCTCTTTATTTACATAATAGCCCTCTATTTCCTGTAGCTTCTCCTCCATATATTTCCTTTTCTTTTCCTGGCAAATTTGCTGTGTTTTCCTTCTTGCTCTATCGTACGCACTTCTATTTTCTACAGTGCCAACTTTTAGCATCTTTATCGTTGCTTCGTTTCTCTGTTTTAGGGCATTTCCGCGGACCTCGTCAAACCACTCCATTCCCTTTTCATTTTTCTTTATCCTCCCTAAACATTTTCTGGCTTCTTCCTTAATTATTTTCTCACAGCTATTCCATTCTTCCTGTATGTTGTTTGCTTGCGGGTTACTTTCCAATGCTTTTGCTAAACCTTTTTTAATTTTTGCATTCACTATGGTGTTTAGTACTTCATTTCCCTTGAATGTCTTCCATTTTTCTGTGTTTCATTTCATTTCGTTACGGATTTGTTGCCTTCACTTTGGTATTACTAGTGTATGGTCCGAGTTTGTGTCTGCCCCTCGGTAACTTCTAACATAATTTACCGATCTTGCATGCTTTTTCTCAATTACCACGTGATCTATCTAGTCCCCTGTTCTACCATCAGGTGATATCCACGTCGTTTTGTGAATATCCTTTTGGTCAAAAACAGTGCTTATTATCTTCATGTTCATTTCCATTGTAAATTGTACCAGCCTGTTGCCATTGTCATTACTTATTAAATGCTTGCTTTTCCCTCCGTTGCACGCTCTATACACTTCCTCTCTTCCCACTTGCGCGTTTAGGTCCCCTGTTAGTATTTTAATATCGTATCTAGGTATTCTTTGTATACTTTGTCCTATCTCATCGTAAAATTTGTCTTTAATGTCGCTATCCTTTTCTTCGGTTGTGGAATGTACGTTCAGTATGCTTATTTTCCTGTACCTACCCCTTATTCTCATCATACATATCCTATCTGTGATCTCCTGAAAGCCTATTCCTAAATTCTTCATCTCTTTGCTTATAATAAAACCCACTCCGTAGTATCAATCCTTCCCACTTTTATTAAAAATAGTATAGTCGTTCACTTCGAAAATTCCCAAATCACTTAATTTAGTTTCCTGCACGGCCATTATGTCCAACTTGTACTTTGTCATAATTACTGTTAAATTTTTACTGCTCCTGGTTCGTACATACTCCTGACATTCCACGTGCCTATCCTGATAATATTCTGTGACGTTCCGATTTTGTACGCCTCATTGTTTTGCTTTAGATTTTCATTTTCGCAATTTGGGTTGCATAAATTTAGAATATTTTTGGGATTTATTTGAATTTCGAACTCGTAACTTTTCAAGTTTCATTCGTTTAGCTTTTAATTGGTGGATGGTATACTACGCGGATCGGGGAGTTAGTTAAGAAATCCTCGTGGTAGTGCACGCAACTCTGGTTGTATTTAGCTGTTGTAAGCTAAGGATGGATCTCCCAATTTAAGACCGTAGTTGTTAGAGGAATGTATCCTTATGCCGTCGTTCCTTGGGATTGTTTGCCCTCTTTGGAGGAACGCTAGGGCGTGCATAAGATTTAATTTTCCTAGGGTTTTATTTACCCAATTTGATTGTGCCCTTGACCTGGAGGTTCCCTAGCGCCGAAAATTTCATCGTTCGGCGTCTTTTCCCATATGAACTTCCTACCGTTCGGAAGTTGCTCCCGCTCGAGTCATCAACATTTAATTTGGATTTATTTTGCATTCATGGTCATCTTGTTCAACATAAAGCAGAGTGGGTCTGGCGAACGTTCAATGGATTCGTTTATCGCAGAGAGCAGCGAAGTGCGATGCCTCGATATCAACAATATATTTCCACACAGGTGCGGGTATGTGCGCTTGATAATGTTCCGTGGTAATAACAATTTGAATTTTTGAACTTATACGAGGTGGGTTCGATAAATCTGTACTTTTCATTTTTAATTTGGAAATTGTCGTCAGACTTTTGTTGTAATTTAAATCTGTACTTTTCATGTTTTAATTTGGAAATTGTAGTCAAACCTTTTCTTTTGTTATAATTTAAATTTTGGGAAATATTGCGAAAGGTTAAAAATTTTTTATTGAATTACATTGTTAGGTCTACTATGTTTGAATCTAGGTATTGAATAACGAGATCTCGTCGACTTCAAATACTTGGTAATTTTGTCGCGTTGTATAGATTTTGTATTTTGATGATTATAATAACTTAAATTTGTTCTTTCGCTTTATTGCGTCCCGTAAATTATTTTGTTGATTTATATAAATACTGTTCTCTTTTAATAATTTTGTCTGTTACCCTGTTGGTAATCTTCCAGCTTGTTGATCTTGTTGTCGTTTGCTGTGCAATAAATGTTTAATTGTTGTAATTGTTGTTAAAAGCAGAGAACCGGTTTAGTGCAAAAAATTGGCAAGATTGTATAAATCACACAGAAAAGGTAATTAAGGATTGGTGGGACCACGAAACATTATTTGATACCAAAGATGTTGCACCAATTATTACAATTGTAAGTGGCGACAACAGCTGCAGTGATGAAGAATTAACCGATGTTGTTATTCTGATGAATAACTTATTACACACATTATAAACAAATGATAGTAGCAATACTTCCTACATGTGCAATGAAATGACATGTATTATGCTTTATTTTAATTTTGTATTACGTATAAGTTTAAAACGGGTATTGGTAATTTCTTTTACTACTAGGTATGAAACTGTTACATTCTTATTTTATGCAATTTTTAACTTTTTATTTATTTATATTTTAGTACCCCATTGTGAAGGACGAGTATCAAAATGTATGAGGACCTGCAGAACAGCATGTTAGCCGAAGAACTAGAACGCAGCTTAATAGAAATGGCGAAATTAAGACACGAGCTAGCAGAAGGGTTAGAAAGTTGAGTAATGGAAATGACGCAATTAAGGGGAAAATTAAAGATGTTAAGAGAGGAGACAAGCAGCCAACTGAGAAGGCAAGATAGAGAATGAAATGCCTTATACCAAGAAATTGGGTTTTTACAGAATAAGTTACGGAGGGAAAAACGAGTAATAAAGAAAGAAAGGTGAGGTACACGCCCGATAAACTTAAGCAGCTGGCAAGAGCAAGATTTAAAGAAAATGAAATAATAATAAGAAGGTTAGAAAAACTGGGGATTAGAAGAATACAAAAGAAACTACAGGAGACGATAAATCTAGGGACGTGGAACTTACAGGGAATATACGAAGAGGGTGCAGTAAAGAATTTTGATAACGGAGGCAAAAAAAATACAAGATTGACATTTTAGCACTTCAGGAAACACACCTGAAAGGAACAAACATTACAAAAATAGATGATTACGTAATACTAGAAGATCTAAAAGGAGCGGTAATGAAATTTGAAGTGATATCTGATAGATTATGTATATTAAAATCACAGGTAAACAGCTGAACACACATACAGAAAACCTCCATGCGCCAACTGAAGTAAAAGAGGACGACATAAAAGATGAGTTTTACGAACGCCTAGAAACAATTGTTGATGGAATACCTGATAGACATGAAAATTGTAATAAGAGACGCAATTGCGAAAGTAGGTAAAGAAGGTATATACAGAAGAATAACATGCGGGCATAGTAAGCACGAAGAGAGTAATGAAAATGGGCTGATATTAATAAGCTTTGCTATAGAAAAGGAAATGAAAATCATGAGTACTATGTACACATGGAAGGAAATACATAAAGGTACATGGCTAATCCCAGGAACAAATGAGACTAACCAAATAGACCACATACCGGTGGGAGATAAACATGCAAACCTAATTACGAAGGTAAAGTCATATCGTGGAGCTGATGCAGACTCATACCATTTCCTACTTCTGGCTAAGTTAAAGCAAATAGAACAAAAAAGGAAGAACGTAAAGTATAGTAAAGCAAAACCAAGATATAATATAAGTGACCTTCAGAAGACGGAAGTAGCACGAAAGTGCAGGGAAAACATACCAAAAAGTCTTGAACAGTACAAGCCGCCAGACGAAATTACCAACAGCTAGAAAAAATAAGAAAAGTTATAAAAGAGGCTACAAAAAGAACCCTAACAAGAAGTAGATGTAAGCAAGGAAAGGAATGGATGGATGACACATGCAGAGAAGAAAGGAGGCAGAGAAAAGAATTGAGGGGAAAATAACTACAAACAGGAAACAACCAAGATAAAAAACGCTACCAAGACCAAAAAAAAACAAAACAAAAAATACCTGCAGGGACGGGAAAAGGAAAAGTAATGAAAATGAGGTGAAGAACATTGAGGACAGCTATAAAAAAGAACTTCAACACGCATGTCAAGGAAATTAAGAAAGGGTTCCAACCACGAAGAATGTATACCAAGGACAAAGAAGGAAACCTCATAGGAAAAAAAGAAGAAGTATTAGAACGATGGAAGCAATATTTCGAAGGACTACTGAATGGTGGGATACAGGAAGAATAACCGGAGAAAAAGGAAAAAAGGACACAAAAAAGTGACAATTGCTAGTGAGATCAAGCCAACTGAAGAAGAAATGGAAGCCATAATCAATAAAATGAAAAATAATAAAAGCTCAGGACAAAATGGTATTACAGCGCAACAATTAAAATACGGAGGAAACAGTTCAAGAGATCAAATATTGGAACTGGTAGAAGAAATATGGACAACAGAAAAGATGCCAGAGGGATAGAATAAAGCAATCATAGTACCCATCCACAAGAATGGCGATCTATCAGATTGTAACAACTATAGAGGCATAGCGTTATTGGATGTAGTTTATAAAGTGCTAGCAACATTACTAAAGCAAAGATTAGACGTGCACGTAGACAAACAAATGGGAGAATACCAAGGGAGATTTAGAAAGAACAGATCAACAACGGACCAAATTTTCATCCTGAAGCAAACCCTGACGCTATATTGCGAATATGAAATACCGGCACACCTACTGTTCATAGATTTTAGGGCAGTATATGGGAGAAAATGACAAACGTCCTGAGAGAGCTTGGAATCCCAAATAAGTTAATTAAACTATAGTTCGTTTGAAAATGGGGTGGGAAAAAATTAGGCAACCAATCATACAGATGTCTTAGTTACCTAGAATATAACTTTTGATTTTAATAAATACTAATCCAAGAAGCAGTTATTCAGTTGAAATTATTTTGTCGTTTTTTATATTACAGGTTATGTTGGTTATTAAGGTTATGTAGCTCGTTATTTAAAATAAATATTATACCTTACGAAATCGGGCTTCTAACTAAATCTACAAAGAACATTAACAGAACATTATATTAAACCAATTTATTAAAGAAATACATTTAACGAGAAAAGGTAAGTAAGGTAAGTACAGTCAATATTACAATTGCTCCTAAGCATCATGGATGACGCGATCACGCTCCACCGGATCCGTCTTTGTCCAAGCTGGAATGTCTTGCAAAACGTTAGTTTGTATGACTTCTCAAACAGCTAACAGGCATAAGCCGATTAAGTATTATTGTCCTGGCAAACAAAATACATCAAGATCTAATCTTTGTCCAGCTCAATGTTTGAATAATATAAGCACACGGCCCTGTTTAGGCAGGTAGGGCCTACGAACAAATGTTGCTCAAACTTCCAGAGTAAACGCTTGTAAAGGCAGACAAGCTACAGGTCAGTCCTTACCTGATAATTCTGGGTGTAGTTCTCAAATGACGACGCGGTCTAAGACGAAAGTAAATTCTAATATTGACAGTTCGAGAAACCGCGAAAGCCTCAAAGAATATAAGGTAAGTACAGTATACTAGGTATAAACAAATTAAACAATGCAAAACGTATACAATTTTTATAAATGTAGGCATGGTTGTGTCATAGATTCGTCAGGGTTTGAAGCTGGTCAATTTAAATATGTAAAAAAGACAACTGTTTATCTGGTAAAAATTCTAATGGTAACTCACCGGGGGTCTTGCCCCTCGCCGTAGCCGTGATGAAACGGCACAGACCAAACAGAATCACTAGTTAACACAACGATAAAGAACCTGAAATACTGATAATTTGAAAATGCTTTAAACTTTCTATATACCTAGGTGAAGGATACACGGGAAGAATGGGTTAAGTCAAAATAATTTGTTTTTTGTTAAGCTTAAGTTAAGACTATAATCTTTTGGAATACGTTAAAAAAATTACCTTTTGAATGTAACTTCGTTTTGTGGTACTAATATGAAGTCATAATGATCATGTGCAAAAATTACAGGGCTATTGGCTAATTGATTTTCCAAAAAATTTGAAAAATCCTTGAAGCTAGCTTGACTTAGTCTGTTTTTAGCTTAAAAATAAAAAATTTCTGGTGTTATAAACTTTTATATCGGCAAAAAAAAGAAAGTAATAACAATGATGTAATGATTATAATAAACAATACTTATTCTATTAAGTAATTCAACACAATTCTAGTTGTGTGGAAGTCCAGAAAAGTAGTTCTGTGCACTTGGACCACAAAACGTTTTCAAGCTTTGCAGATTTGCAAATTTCTCTTTTGATAGTTTAATCAGCCCTATATAATCAGAATTATTAAAACGTTATAGAATTGACTTACTTCGTATTTACCTTAATATTGAGGATCAAGAAGAAGATATTCATTTTCCCTTAGTTGGACAAGCCTCCTCGACTTCATCGACTTTTTGTCCTTTACCACTCCGGTAGCCCAGAATCCATTATAAGTGGTCCTATACCTCATTAGCCGAGGATGTTCCTTCATTATTTGTAGCTCCTTGATTGGACGTGTCGGAAATGGACATTTATTTTTGTAATACGATTTTAAATGCTGAGTCCGCTGACGAAATATGTACTGATTCCTTCCCTCATCAATTTGTATTACATTAAATGGGGATGGTTTAGCTCTTGCTCCACTGATTAACTCACATAATTCGTTTGGTGTTTCAAATCTAGCCTTATGGTTGAGAATGCCCATATTTTCGTACGTCTCCATATAAGAATGGCCGCTTATTGGAAAAGTGACCTTTACATAATCCAGACGTTTTTGCTCGTGAACAACATGATGCAGAAAGCCAAAGCGGAACAAAGTAAAATTCTTATTTTGTCCGGGGTACTAATCACAAAAAATATGTAAGTTCCGTACTTCGGAATCTAAATGATTACAGAGGAAATAATTCAATAGGGATGACATTTCATCACTTCTCTTTTTGCCTATATTTTCTAGATAAACGTAGAAGTGAACTGTCTCCTTTAGAAAGAATATGTACATTAAACAGACACATGGACAGTTGCCTATTATAGTAAACATCATTTCTGACATCCTTACGGCTGGTAATCTTGGAATTCCGCTTTCTTTGTGCTTTAAGTTTGTGAAATTTAATTGCTGTACGGAATGTTTGTATTTCAGCTTCTAAAGGTCGTCTTTTATTTTCTTCATTAGCCTTGTTCGCGATATCTTTTTCTTGACATTTTACTGTTGCTAGGTAAGTGTCACAGATGCTACATGTGTCCGTTCTCGGATAGCCGAACGATATATTGAAGTTTGTTGTAAAAATCTTTCTGTAAAATTCGTATGAAATCACGTAATTTGGATGAAGTCCTCGAAACATCAGAAACATCTTCTTCACGTTTAGTTCTTCGGGCAAGTAAGTCTTCTTAGAGTCTTTCATACTATAATGACTAGAACGTCCTTTAAATGATGTTATAGGGTTTTTGATTATCTCAGTTGTTGCTATTGGTAGCTTTTTTGGGCGGTTTTTGTGATTTCCTCTTTTGTCTTTTGGAGCACTGCCACTCACCTTCAGTGATTTTACAAGGTATTCGATTTTTGCTTTTGTAATACCGTGCAAGGCAATGAATTCTTGGCGACAACCATTCATTTCAGTGATGACTTCATTATTAGAATACCTTACCTTGTAAAGAACTGCACAGCCTCTAAGAGATGCGTCCCCCTCATCTTTTCTAGGGCGTCTTTACAGTACTTGTACAACACTCATTAGACTACATAGATACAAGTTTTGCTCGTTGGTAGGAGATAAATTATTAAAATCCTTTAAGATTTTCTGTTTAGCTTCTGATGGAATTTTTTGCCGAACAATTCAAACGCTTGCAGTTACATTCCTCGCCCATTTCGTGACTCTGCAAGCGTAATTTCTTGCTTACATCCTTCAGTCTTCCATATATCGGCCTCTTTTTCGTTGTTCTTATCACCACGTCACTTGAATCATTACTTTCACTGTTACTTACACCTTCCATATTCAGTAATCACCTCTAGATACTATTTTTTATTCAATATTTAATTGCAATAACGCCACCTAATTTACGCCAAGGCAAGCAAACCACACCCCAAGAATGATAAACGGAAATGAATCAGTTGAGAAATCACGCCTCATTTATGACTTAACCTGTTTTTCCCCGGTACCGCACGGACTTAGCATGTTCTACCCCTATATGGGTATTCTTAAATAATTTATTACAGGAGACTTGACGTGTTTTTCCCCTGAATCGGTAAGAGCCCAAAAGAAGCCCATAACGTACAATACAGTGGCGTACTCTTTGTATTTTTGACAAAAATTGACTTAGCCTGTTTATCCCGTGCACCCTTCAGATACTTCTTACCAAAACGCAACAAAATTATAACTTATATACATACATAAATATACATAAATATACGTAATATACATATTTGATTATCCATAATTTCTAGATCAGAATCGTCAATCAAATCAGAGTCGTCCTTGTCAGAAGTATCAGAAGCACTATTAGCATGAATGATAAGAGGTTCTATATGAACGTCAATCCACGTATCTATCTCACGCATTTTTTTTTTCTTCCGAAATTGTGTGTTCTATAGATTTTTTCCATTGTGCAGGTGTTATATCCTCCAACGCTGCATGAAAAAGCTTCTCCACCTCAGCTAACTTAAATATAGAATTTTTTCGCCCTACATCTCCTTTCACTTGAGCCCAAATAAGCTCAATTGGATTGAACTCACAGTGATATGGTGGTAATCGCAAAAGTGTTTTGCCAGCAACTTTTGCCATTTCATCAGTAACATACCTTAAAAATTTGGGCTCTTCTTTCTTCGTAGTTTGTAATAGTTCTACTGTAAGCATCGATTCGTCAAGGGAAATATTTTTTCGCGTTATCCATTTTTGAATATCTTCTTTTCGCCATGCTGCTGTAGGTACAGTTTCATCGCGACGACTGTGATACGAAGCGTTGTCTAAAACAATTACGCAATTTGGTTCCAATAAATGCAGGATTTTCCCAAACCAATCCTCAAATGTTTTACAGTTCATCTCTTGATGGTAGTCCCGATTACTTTTTGATTCAAATAAGAGCAAACCTCCCTAAAAATCCCGAATCACTGCCTGTATGGGTTATAATTAACCTACGTCCGTTGCCATACGGCTGCTTAAGCCCAGTAGAGTCCTTTAATAAAGGCCTCCCTATGGTTTCTTATGCCGTCATCGTGCCAAATCTTGCTTAGGCTGTGACCTTCGTTAAGCCACGTTTCGTCAAAAAAAATTTTTTTCTATTTTCTTGTCAATATAAACTGATGGATCGTAGGTAATTGCTTCTCCATAAAATTATATCTTCACGTTCTATTAGAAAGTTGTTCCTGTTTCTCTTTGCATACTTAAAATTCAATTTCCTCATAATTTTGAACAACATGGAACGTGTTATGTGTGGCAAATCTTCACGTTCGTGTATAATTGCTAATATTTTGTCTAAAGTTGGCGATTCATTTGAAAAGAAAAAGGAATGAACAATGAGACGAATAGCACATTCCACAGATTCTTCTATTATAATTTCTGGTCTTCCTGGAGATGTTTTGGGTTTGGTCAAATGTCCACGATTTTTATGTTCTTGCAAAATATTGTATATTGTGGATTTTGAAAAACCTGTAAATAATAATATGGAATGTTGTATGGCATGTCTTAAAACAAACTTAATACCTGCTATGTTTGCAGCTAGCTTAATGGCATTTCCTTTCTTCTTGATGGGATGATTTTTTATTACATGTTTGTAAATATTCATAATTAAATTTTTTTCTGTTACCGATAGGGGCACTTTGCTTGAGCGTTTAATATATTCACCATCCATATTCTACAGTTGCAAATACGTTCTTGAAATATAAACTAGATAAAGCAGCAAAGTGTTTTATTTCTTTGACATTGACTTAAGTCAGGGTTGACTTAATTATTTGTTAAAATTACAAGGGAGCATCTAGCAAACTGCTGTAGATGTATGTTTGGTTGCCTAATTTTTTCCACCCAATTTTCAAACGAACTATAGTCAAGATGACTTTACAAAGGACGACAAGTACGGTCCGTAACGAAGGAAAGGTATTTGACGAGTTCGAGGTAGTAAGAGAGTTAAGACAGGGTGACCCCCTTTCTACCTTACTGTTCAATGGAACACTAGAGGATGCCATAAGAAAAAGCGGCATAAACCGAGGAAACACAATATTAAGGAAAAGGCACCAATGCTTAGCGTATGCTGACGATGTCGTACTGTTAGCAAAAAACGAAAAAGAACTGCAAAACATTACAGAGAGATTAGTAGACGCTGCTGCAACCACGGGACTAAAAATAAACGAGAAAAAAGCCAACATGCGCAACTAAAGAACAAACACAGAAAAAGAAATAGAAACGACGCTTTTCAAATACAAAATAAAGTGAAAGAAAAACTAGCCTTTGAGTAAACCGATAGCTACATGTATCTGGGAGTACTAATAAATAGTAAATGTGAGGAAGAGTACGAAATGAACCAGCGATTGGCAAAAGGTATCAGATGCGCGGGAGCCCTAAACAAGGTATTACGATCAAAATATTTATCTTTGAAAGTGAAAACCTCTACAAAACAATAATAAGACCAACCCTACTATATGGAAGTGAGACATGGGTTATGAATAAAAAAATGCAAAATAAAATAGAAATATGGGAGAGGAAAATTCTACGGAGGCAGAAAAACCGATGAAGGGTGGGAAAGGCGCACCAACAATGAACTTTACGAGCTGTATAAGGAACCAGATTCATAGTAACAATAAGGAAGCAATAATAAGTGAAGTAGTGAAATCAAGAAGGCTACAGTGGCTAGGGCACCTGGAGCGTATGGAAGGGACAAGAACGGTAAAACGGGTAGCATGGGCAGTGCCAGAAGGAACAAGGAAGAAGGGAAGGCCAAGAAGATAATGGAGTGAGACAGTGCTGCAGGACTTAAGAGGAGAAACAGATAAAGAACTGGAGAAAGAAAGCAAAGAACCAAGTAGAATGGAGAATTACGGGGCAATGGGCCTACATGGCCTGGAAAAAGTCTTTATATATATTTTTAAAGTAATGTAAATTGTTTTCCTGTACCTGTACCTTCTTACTCATTTTAATATCCTTTCATGCAAGAAATATACTAAAAAATTAGATAAATATAAAGTTTTCTGACAAATGAATGCTGTTTTATATTAGGTACCTACTAATATACCGCTTAAAACATGTTTAATGTCACTGGCGTAAACACCAGTGTCTAGAAATTACAAGAGCTCGGTTCAAATTACTTCGTACTGCAGTCCGGACTTTGTACCTGCCTAAAAAAGAATCATTTTCACTATATTATGTTAATTACAATTTAAAATGAAAGTAATCTATCAATAAAACTCGGCAATGTAAATATATTGGAAAATTTATTAATAAACTACATATATGTAATAAAAATGAATCACCGTTTATCACAACTTAATCAATTATATGATCATCAGTTCTCCCATAGTAGAAAAAAAATATATAAAACAAAATATAATTCAACAGCGCAATTACAAACCCTCAACAACATTGAAAGTACCTCGAAAATCATTAAGCAAGGCAATATATAACCATCATTAGTTTGATTAACTCATTATCTGAAAAAAAATCAGGAACTGCTTAATAAAAAAATCAACAAAAACTCATGTCGTGAATAAAAATAAAACAAAATCTCTTCATAAACTCTGAACGACATAAATAAACACAACATTCGATAAATGCTCATCAAAAAATGCTAAGGCACGTAATAAGTACTATAATCGTTATTGCACAAGCTCGGCCTGAGGCTGAGACTGCTGTCCAGGCTCACTTCTTGGAGTGGCCTCGCTGCTGCTCTCAGTCACAGTCGCATTGTTTATATTTTTGTTGTTATTCTCCTTGTTATCAGTCTGTCGCCTACCCTTGAGCCGGCGGTTCTGATTGTTGGCGAAGAAACGAGGCTTGGGCTGGACGGCCTTCTTTTCTGGGTCAAAGAAGCAATCAAGGATTTCTAACAACTCTGTTAGGTCTTTTTCTTTGGCATTTGGCACCTGTAATGTGATTAAAACAAACTTACAATATCGAAACAAGAAACCATGAATGCCATCAACAGCAGCGATGACACAAAACTATCAAAATCAATAACCAAGAAACTAACCTCATTTTTCAAGATCTGATCTAATCCTTCCTTGGCACTAGTTTCATAAGCAGTCTTTAGTTTATCATAGTCAATGTTATTCTCAGCGAGGAGGCGACGTAAATGGCTCGCATGACGTCTTTCAGGAAGGGTCGCTCTTAAAAGAGCTCCAAACACAGGTCTGAAAGTGTTTTGACGTTCTAACAGCACCTAGAGCACACATAAATTAGAAATTTAAAAAAATACCCATAAGTGTATACAAATAATAGAGTAAATCTGCACACTTTTCAAGTATCTACCTATTAAGAATTACAATTGTTTTTGTTCAAAGATCTTCTACAAGGTTTTACTTTTATTTATAATACCACAAATAAAAAAAGCAAATTCTACTGCAATATTTTAAATTGTTTTGTAAATACATCTATGGGGTGTTTGTTTAGTTTTAATTTAAAAAAGTCTGGAAGGTCCAACATTTGTGTTTAAATACAACCACATAAAAAAATTAAATGAATGTTACAAATCTCGCTACAGCAAATTAGAATTTTTCAAAAAGACATCTATATGGTGTATAAAAATATAAGGGTCGCCTTTATAATTATTCAAATTTAAAAAATAGAATTTAGAGTTTTTTTAAATATCTATACGGTGTATATATATGGTGGTTGATTAATGTTGTCACAACTAAAGTCAACAAATTCACAATCAATTTTAAATAACTTTTTGTTCTCTTTCTAACCATCTACAACAGAATGTTGTCATTGTGAATCCTTAATACAGCGTTGCTTTTATTTTTTTCAATTAGACTTTTCATAATACTAGGAAAAAGAAATTACTTCAATAGCCTATGCAACTTGCACTAAAAAAACGTTGTCCCCCCTTTTTTCACTGCCATACAAAAAAAAAACGAATCAAGGCATCATCTTTAAGAATGTTTCAAACCTGTTGCAGTTAATATAAATTGTTTACCAAACAAACATTTTAAAGATGTTCTAAAAGATAAAACATTGCTTGATTATATAAATAGCTTATAATAAAAAAATTTCTTACCTTAAATCCAGCCACTTCCTCCTCTTCAGCTTCGACAGGATTAACAAAGGGGCAGACGAACGCAGTGATATGTTTTTCAACCCCACTGTAGTCTCCGCTGCCCGAAGCATTCAAGTCGGGTCTCTCTCCTTGTCCTAAATGAACTACAACCTCATACGAGGCTTGAGCTCGGTCGACGGCATTGCCAAAATCGTCCTCCTTATTAAGCAACATTCGGCTCATCACCCGCAAGCTGAAAGACTTGGTGGTGTTTTTACACTTGGCTCCCGAAATGGTGAAACCATTCGCGAAACCCTTCACTACCTGAGAGAAACGGTCAATCAGATTGTAGCGACGAAGGGCTTCCAAAAGCATCCCCGGGGATGTTTTACGAAACTCGTGATACATCAGGATAATGCCGTCCTTGGCGTCTCCGCGATTTCCTTCAAGCCAGCTCAGGAAATCGGTTAGGGCTGAAACTTCGCTCTTTGTTTTGACAAACTTGTTGGTTTTGAGGTTCTTCAGCATGCGGTAGCGACCAAGGTTGACGATCCTTAGATTATGACGGCGACGAGAACTCGGGTTAAGGTCTGAAAAGGGCATTATGTGCTGTGAGAATTGAGACGTGGTCGTGTAGGCTGCAATCTGCACTATTTCATCGATCAAACGACGGCCGGTTGTGTCAATGGCCCATCCCACTAGCCGGTAATGGCCTTCTGCAATTCCCTTCGGTGCTCGGATGGATATTTTTGGACTTTCTTCTACGTCTATGGACTCGTTTTGTACCATTTTGGTGCTTTATCTGATAAGAAGTAAACACCACTTAAATCAAACTTAAAAGAAAGACGCTTTAATGTAAAGGTTTTTTAAATGTTACAGTTTGGGGCAAAATACGAATTTTATCAAAAACTACTTTCGTTATCAGTGAAATACGTTTTAAACACGTGGCGTGCGTAAAATTACATACAGAAGCCCCGCCCAAGGTGAAAAACTGATAATTATCCTGGATTCTATAAAAAAATAATTCAAAACATGCAATCTCACCACAATCAGGTTTGAAGTTTTATGACTTGAACTAGTTTGGAAGCCGAAATCCACTACGATCTGCAAGCTGCGGCCCACCTTCTAATCCGTATGTCAGGGAAATATCTAATAATTTGCAGAAAATGCATTTCGCACGTGTGCACGTTTCGAGGCCAAAAGAGGGGCAATGCGGAAGAGCGGCATGATTCCCGCCGAAATTCGAAACGTACATTAAAGACTGATAGGCTTTGTACTCACCAGGAAGTTTCGAGGAAATACTGGAAAATACTGTACTGTTTTTGGCACCTTTTTCAAACAATTTTTTGTTGATAAAATTGATAACAGTCTTGGCTACCAGATAAACAAATTATCATATGTTTTCATTAAAAAAATTAATTATAAGTGCTGCTGCTATCTAACGGTAAAACATTGATTTAAAGATTAAGTTTATGCAAGTTTACAACCAACGCAACAAACCAAAAGTTAGCAACGTCACAATTCTATTGACAGTGTAGTCCAGTCAACGAAGGGCAGAAAAGGCGATCACCTAAAAATAATTCCAACAGTTTTGAAACTTAGCACAACTACTTAAAGGTGTCTAGTGATGAATTATACAAATCCTCCTGATGAATGGAGGTGAGCTCTAGCTGTAGTGATGTGAAACGTGGCACTTTTTTCGGTTTTTCGCTTTTTCTAGGAAACTGTTGGTCCTAGCAAAAATATAGTTATAAACAAAAATAAAGCTTATAATATTTGCTACAAAAATGATCCTATGAATATTTTTCGTATCTGTAATAGGTACAGAGTTATTTTGCGTTGAAGATAGGGCTTCTTCCTTTTCGACAGCCAAACTAGCGCTGGTTTTCACGCAAAGGCTATAACGCAAACGTTTTTAAGCGTTCGCTTGAGCGACAGCCTATAGATCTGGCCGTGTCCGTCCGTCTGTTCACCTGCACCACACAACTACCTCCACCCCACCCCTATTTCAGAAGTAGTTGATGATATAAATTTTTTTCGTATTTGTAATAGTTATAGATTATTTAGTAGATTTATCGAACCGATAACTGTAGGTTTAGTGTGAGTTTTTGAGGATTGAAGGGAGCGGGCAAGGCCGTGGGACCCCTTGCCGACCTTGACAAACACAATAGACCGACCAATCGCCCCCTCCTTTTTCACGCCTTTGTCATTCCACATTCCCTTCGGTCAGTCAGTGTGACCCTTTGATGATATTCCAAAGGATAAGCATCAGCAAGCAGACCGATGCAGACCTGAAGACATACATGAAGTATGAGTTGGCAGAAATTGACTTCCCCGACTTCGATATTGTTGTTGATGGTGGTTTCTTGCTGCACAAGATATTGTGGCCCAAAGATTTAAAAATTTCAACAATTTGCCACTTCTACATCAAGTTCCTTCTCAAGCATTACTTGGGCAAAAGTACTTCTCCACCGAGTGCTATACGAAGAGCAATACAAAGCCGAATATACAAGCTGAAAAAGTCTGTGGACAAACATTTTGATGAGGGAACACTGATCATGATCACCGCCAAACAGGTGGATTTTCTTTCCAACGAAAAGAATAAATCAAGGCTTATTTCCTTTCTTTCAGTGGCACTTAGAAACCATGGAATAGATGTTAGAGAAGCATCTGACGACGCTGATACATTAGTTAATAAAACTGTTATAAAAGAATCCGAGAAAAATGCCAACGTTGCAGTAATCGGTGAAGATGTTGATCTCATGGTTCTACTTATGGCTTTAACCCCGCCCGAACGACAAATACTGTTCAAGCCGAGCCGTGGCAATGTTGAAAGAAAAGTTTATTCAAGCAACGATTTAGTGTAGATGACACCACGTCGGCGTCATACTGGAAAGGTAAAATCAAGTCTGTCAATTTGTTCGGGAAGTATGCTGCAGAGTTGCAGGGTATTGCTGACGTTTTCAACAGTCCAACCTCTTCCCATGAAGCTGTAGCAAACAGGCAGGGAACATAATGTTTTTAAAATTGTATGGAGCACCTGCTAAACAGACATCCCTCAACTTGTATCGGTATCACTTGTTCACGCAAGCAGTGTCTAATGTCAAACCGGACATTGCTGCACTGGCGCCAACGGAAGTTGCAGCAAAACAGCATTCCTATCGAGTATACCACCAAGTACAATTTTGGATGGGAAACCAATTATCACCTGAAAGCTGGGGGTTGAAGCAGAAAAATAATCGGCCCATTCCCGTCACAACCGAAAATGTGTTCGCGCCTAATGAAATCCTAAATCTCATTTTTTGTAAATGCATAACTGGTTGTGGACCTAGGTGTGGGTGTAGAAAAGCTGCACTGCGGTGTACGAACATCAGCCATTCTTGTCATGGCAAATGTTTGAATGGCACGCATATCATAATTGATGAGGAAGAAGACCAAGAAGATTTACTGCTTCCAGATGAAGACTACCCAGTGACACTATCTCAACAACCTGTCACGTCCATCACTTCACCGGGAGAAGCATGACCCTCCTCAAGCAAAAAATCTATATTCGAGTTAAAGAACTACCAAAAACCTTTTTACTACTATTATTACTTTCCTTTTTTAATTTTGCTTTTGCTTTTCGTTTAGGTATTTCATTTCAAAGCTGTGAAATAAAAGATGGTATTATCGATTATGCTGTAACTTCTTCTTAGACTCCAAAACTACTTCTGAAATAGGGGTGGTTGTGGGTTGGAGGTAAACAGACGAACGCACACGGCCGGATCTATAGGCACGTTTGCGGTTGTAGCCTTTGCATGAAAATCAGCGCTATAGTGCGTTTCAGAGTCGCCGTGCAGCATGGACAAGATAGCGCAATGGTTTTCTTATGGGACAAAAAATGACATTGTTGCCAGTATTCGTAATCTCTTAACAATAGCACGTCGGGTTTATTTTGTTGAAATGAGGTAGGTGTTCAGAAGTTCTCAAACAAAAATAATATTAACCAACCAAGATAATAATGTTAAGTTCTATAATTTGTTTTGTTATATACAACGAAGAATTTCTCTTTGTAAACTAATGTGAAAAAGGTATATAGGTGCGAAAAATACTACTTTTAAGTCAAATGACGTTGAAAATTTAATCAAGGAAGCATATTTTCAAGTGGCACCAGAAAATAGCAACTACGTAGGCCATGTGGAGAAAATAGAAAAGTCAATGTGGGAAGTTGACAACATAATGGACGAAATAGAGCCCATAATTATCAACATCAACGCTGGTGATAGTGATCTAAATGTTTTTAGCGACAGTGATAATTAACTATAAAACATGTCGTATATTTCACAAAATCCTTATAATTTTATGTAATTTATTTTCTCAGTTATATAATAATGCTTGCATATTATATCAAGCTGGTAATCGTTTTGTTTCTTTTTTACTCTTATAAATATGTAAATATTAAACATGTAATTGCACTTACCAAAAATTGTACTCTCAGGTTTGCTTGCTTGCTTTAAAAGGGCGAGATCTAGGACGCGGTTTTCCAAGCATCTCTATGCACTTAGGCCACATTTGGCCCATTGTACACCCTAACTAATAATTTTGCCTATCTGGGGTAATTCCAACTCCAGTAGTGATTTTTAACGTGTCACACATCGCAGTGGCACGGGACCTACGGCTTTACATCTTATCCGACAGAAGGCGCATTTTCAGAATTTTTCCCGCTAGAAAAATCTCGCCGACCTCAGCCAGGTTCAAACCCGCGTCCCTCGGATCTAAAGGCAAACGCGCTAACCACTAGACCACCGAGGCCGGCACTCTCAGGTTTAATAAAATAGAAATGTTTTAGAACCACTGAACCTGGCATTTAACAACACGCGTCTTTTAGGGGTTACAATAGCATTACCATACTTCAAACCTTTGTGTGAAAGGGATTAAATTTTGTCTTAAAGGTGCCTCACAAATAAGTTTGACAACCTTGTATTTGCATCTTCACCATGCTGCACGGCAACTCTGAAATGCACTATAGTATGGCAGTAGAAAAGGAAGCCCTATCTTCAACGCCAAATAACTGTATACCTACCTATTACCACAGAGTACATTGTACTCTGTGCTATTACAGATACGAAAAAATATCGTAAGAACACTTTTATAGCAAATATTATAGGGTTTATTTTTGTATATCACTATATATTTGCTAGAACCAACAGTTTCCGAGATAAAAACGAAATATCGAAAAAAGTGTCATATTTTACATTACTGCCGCTAGAACTAACCTCCGATTCATCAGAACTTTTGTGTAATTTATCACTAGGCACCTCTAAGTAAGTGTGCCAAGTTACAAATCTGTTGGAATTATTTTTAGGTGAAAACCTATTTTAACTGGACTAGTCGCGTAATTTCAAATAGCGTCAAATAGCCCCCCCCCCCTCCGTATTGTTCAGAAGTATTCTGTAAAACACCATAAACGGCATTTTTGACCCTCGTAAGAAGTGTAAATACACGGAAAAGAAATGATTATTCCAAAAATAGTACTAGTTCATAATATGATGATGATATATTTTTTTATAAGTATTTTATTACTTTTGCAATCTGTTTATAACAATAAGCAAAATATATGTATGTTAGTAATTATTGGACATGAACAATGACATTATTGAAATCCAACGATTTGCAATTTCCAGTTTACTACGAACTACATTATATTAGTTTAATCGAATCTATTCGGTAGGTCTAGCGGTTTCTGTCTCTTTAGTCTGTGTAGGGTTTGACTATTATCACAGAGTACAGTACTCTGTGCTATTATCAAGTAGGTTGATAGCCAAAGCATTTGGGTGATATTCTAGTTTACTTAGGTATTTAGCACTGAACTTAACTATCACCTCTTTCACTTTGTCTACTTTCAGGTCGTTCAGAATGTCTGTATTTCTCACAAAGTATGGTGCATTACACATTGACCGTAACACTTTAGATTGAAATCTCTCAAGTATTTAAATGTTAGAGTTAGCAGTTGTTCCCCAAAGTTGCATACCGTATGTCCATACGGGTTTAAAGATCGCATTGTAGATTAAGAGTTTACTTGTTAGGGATAGTTTTGATTTTCTGCCTAGTAACCAGTAATGCTTACTATACAATATACCGAGCTGTTTCCTTTTTTCCATAAGTGAGTTTTCCAGGTTAGGCCTTTGTCGAGGTGTAAACCAAGATATTTAACGTCATTAACTTGAGTTAATGGAATGTTATTTATTAGGACTGGTGGTGTATTTCCTCTGCATTTGGTGAATGTGATATGAAACGATTTAGTTTCATTGAGTTGAATTCGCCATCGTTTGGTCCACTGAGTCAGTTGATTTAAGCTCTGTTGAAGGAGCTGGGCCGCTATTGTTGGATCTGTGTGTTTTGTCATTATTATCGTGTCGTCAGCAAAGGTAGAGCGAGGGCGTGCGGACTTGTTGGTATATCTGCTGTGTACACGAGATATAGAATCTGACCAAGGACACTTCCCTGAGGGACCCCTAAGTTGATTGCGTGGAGCGCCGATTGGGATTGTCCAATTTTAACGTGGAAATAACGTTCTTCCAAGTACGATTTGAAAATAACATATAGTGGGTGAGGTAGTAGTTTCTTGAGTTTATACAGGAGGCCAGCATGCCACACTTTATCGAAAGCCTGGCTTTCATCAAGAAGGGCAGCTGTGCAATATAGCTTCTCTTCAAAAGCTTGATTTATGTTGTCGACTATTCGGTGTACTTGTTGTACGGTAGAGTGATTGCTCCTAAACCCAAATTGATGATCTGGAATTATGTTACTATCTTCTAGGATGAAAGTTAGTCTTTCGGGTAAGAGTTTTTCCAATACTTTGCCTGCCATTGACAGCAAGCTAATGGGTCTGTAGGAGGTAACTTCATATGCTGATTTCCCAGGTTTGAGTAGTACCTGAATTACCTGCGCTGCCTTCCACTGATTCGGGAAGTACCCCAGTCTTAGGACTGCATTGTAAAGCATGGTTAGTAACACTAGACCCTTGCGTGGTAGTTCTTTGAGTAGTTTGCCAGTAAGTAAGTCAATGCCTGGAGCTTTCCCGGGATTGAGATTGAATCTGATCATTCTCTCTACTTCCTTAACTCTGAAGCAATCCAACGGCAATGCTAATTGATATAGCATATCTAAAAAGTTTTGTATTTCTGCTTCTTCTTCGATAGAAATTTGTGAAGCGATTGGATGGAAAACACTCTCAAGGTGCTGTGCGAAGAGGCCTGCTTTTTCTGGATCTGATCGTGCCCATGATCCATTTGGCTGTTTCAGGGGTGGAATAGGCTGTTTTTGGGTTTTCATTCTTTTGATAGCCATCCAGAGAGAATAATTTGTATCTGTTGTTGCACTCAGGTTTGTGAGATGATAATATAAAAATGATTTGTGTTTCTCCTCCTAAGCAAGTTAAATATATGCAGTTTTTAGATATGTGTACACCGTCTTCCTAAACGATTGTCGGGATTGCATTTGTGTACGATATGGCGATTCCCGAACATGAAGCATTTTGTATCTTGCAACTTACGAAGCTCAATTTGATAGTTTTTTTTACAGCAGACCTTCCTTTCGACGTGAATTTACAAGACATCCACCATCTCACCACAACATTTGTCGATAGCATCAGCAGTTCGAAACGACAGGGTGCATCTGTAAAGGCAAACGTTTAGGACATCGCGTGGGTCAGACGAGAGCGTAGACAATGATCCAGAATTGGCTCTTTCCTCAACTTGAGCAGAAACCTCAAGACTTCATATGGAAACAAAACGGTGCTCTCCCATATTTTCTTTACGACGTGCTAGATGTTTAAACGATATTGTACTGCGACTGTACTGTACGATGTTCCGGTCTGCAGGACATGCATTTCTCCTGTGATTTCTTCTCGGAATACGCGAAGATCCCGTATGTGTCTGTCACCGCTACCTACCAACCAACCAGAATTGAGGAGATGCAAGATAATTCTGGCTGTTATATTTATTACAGCAGAAATGCTAAACAGAATATGGCAGGAATTAGACTATTGACTGGATGTGTGCCATGTTATGAATAGTGCTCACATTGAACACTTGTAAACCAGATACCGCATGATGATGTATCACGTTCATTTGAACATATTTTTGCTGCCATCAATATCAATAAGCCTTTAACATCCACTGGTAACTACAGGCCTCCCCTACGCGTTTCTATTCATTTATAAACTGGTCTTTCTGCATCCAGTTCCCTGTTATTCTGCGTGTGTCGTTTGTCCAACGGGTTGATGTTCTTGCTGTAGTTAATTATAATTCGACAAATCATAGTATAGAGCATGATATTGAAGATATCAAGGAGATTTTTAATCGCCCTGATTAGAAAGGTAATCTACATACAGCAGTGTACACTAGTTAGACGGTTGCCTACTTGGAAGTACCTATACTTTATACTTATTTTTCCGTTCCCGAAATATGTATGTTCCTAAATGATTGTCGGCATTTCAATGTTGTTTAATTTTTCATAACTGCGGTAAAGAAGAACAAACTTTACATAGAATCAAAGAGCAACTGTATGAGTTTGCATAGTGTACATTAAGCAGAAGCCACATAATATATTTTTTTTTGTGGTACATCTAATATTTTTAAGTAGGTAAATTCAATTGTACGAGATACCTACTCTCTTGAAACACTAATACTAATGTGATCCTAAAGTTAATAATAAGTGAAATACTTGCATTTGAAAAATCACATCCTATGTTTACATGTTTAAAGACAAATATTTATACAAGTATGTATCATTAAAAAAATTAAATTATATTACTTTTGCTTAAATCGAAATAGAACTCCATAGGAAACAATTAAGGTAAGTTCTTTTCTAAAATCGATAATCAGTTATTCGTGCATTTTCTAATGAGACCATTAAAATGCATTTAACATGAAACTTAGAAACACAATCAGGAGAAATATTTACTATGTTGTACCCTGCAGGTACTATGGATTATTCAACTGCATTTTGCATGTCCTTAGCAGTGGCAAAATGCCATCCGAGAAAACCGTTCAAATTATCGATGAAAAACGATATGAAATAATTTTTCATCATAAACAAGGCGCTTCCAGTCGTGAAATAGCTATGAAAATGCAATGCAATCAATCCACAGTTAGAGTGATCAAAAATACTCTGCGACGGGAAAAATTGGAGATGAACCTTTAACATTAACAATCATACTGGAAACACACATGTTAGAAGATTTCCCGGAGAAGAATTTTCACGACAGTGTATTCTACCAACAATTAAACATCCAACCTCTGTCATGATATGGGTGTACATGTCTACTAAAGGTATTGGTAGACTGCACGTTGTATCTGGCATGATGAATGCACCCAAATACTTTGATGTCTTACAGGAGAAGATGTTGGCTAGTGGAAAAGAGTTATTTTCTAACAAAACCTTTATCTTTCAAGATGATAATGCTCCTAGCCACAGAGCGAAGGTTGTTCAATCTTGGATATCCACCAATAGTTAAAAGAATAGACTGGGCAGCACAATCTCCGGACCTAATCCTATAAAAAACGTATAGCAGAGGATTTATAACATTATTTCAAGAAAATAGCCCACAAGAAAGTGGAATTAACCGAATCCCTAATTAATGTCTGGTATTGCTGCATTACGAAGGCAGAATTATAAAAACTGGTTAATTCTATGCCAAAAAGGTGCGAATTAGTTACTAAAAACAGAGGATGTCCTATTAAGTACTAAAATAATTTAAAATTAATTAGTGTGTATTGTAATAAACGTTTAGGTGTAGACTATATTATTATCTATCATGTATAATTGTTCTGTTTTTGAATAAATTTGAATTGTTTCTGTTTTTATATGGATCAACATTTGGGCTGTTATTATGACTAGTATTGTATTCAAGTGCCTGTATTATATTTGCAATAATGAAATGAAAAATATTTGAAAAAAATAGGTTTCAACTGCAGTTTATCTTATTTGTGCTACTGATTCAGAACTTTTCACACCACTGTACTATTTAATGATAGAACGTCCAAACGTCTGTCCTGCCGGAAGGAGCTTCCAGCACGACGGTTGGACACGCCACTCGGTCCTGCTGGAAGATAATCGACTTGCAATGCACCCTGTCCTTCTGGCAGGACTTTATTTCTTCCGGCAGTACATGTATAATTTCCATAGGCGTAGAATTATTACCTTCCTGCTTAATAATTTTATCGGTTTCAATATCACAGGAACAGTAAAAATGTTTAGAAAAGCAGAAACTTTTAAGATTGAAAATAATCTTAATTATTCAGTTAATACAAACAAAAGGGAACATAAAATATAAAAAACTGTGAATTATTTATTATACAGAGCGTATGAAAAGTATGGAATAAATTCATTTTACCGGAAACGATGAGTTTTTTGCAAATATCCTCGGACACGTCAATTTTATTTGATAAAAGCACACATTTTTATAGCAAATTGAATTTCTGACCGTCATTTGTTTTTGAGTGATGACGTCATCATCTTTTTTTTAAATGGCAACTTCTGTGTTTTTTGACGGATTCGGATAGAGGACATTTTTCTGCGTATGGCACTGTAAAAAAAGTGGCATGTTGAAGAGGAAAGTCTTCGAGATATTTGAGAAAGTTTCAAAACCATGAAATAAATTTGTTAAAATGAAAGGAAAAGAAAAACGTAGAATAAAAATTAAAGATTAGAGAAAAGCCACTTTATTAGTTACAAATTAAATTATTTTACTAAACTAAAATAAAATAGTATATTAAAGAACTAGTTTCATAAGGCCTTTTCTTAACGCA
>JABXWE010007639.1:0-22980 GCA_014611495.1 Limonius californicus
ATTTGGATAATAAATTTACAGATTACTGTTTTAAATTCATTTTAATAAATAAAAACCTAACCCTACAAAATGTTATAAACTTATTAAACTTACAAAGTACAGTAAAATATCATAATTATCAAATATTATTAATTAAATAAGGGTTTTGCTATAAGAAAGTAAATGGCATTTGCTTTAAATGTGCCACAAATGTTTTCGACAGCTGCCGAATACAAATCTTAGTGGCCCACCAAGCTGCACGGAGCGTTGCAGTCAGTGTCACGAGATTTTCGGCGAAGTTTTCTGTATTAATATATTAAAGTATTTGATTTTACATAATACAATCACTGATAAGGAAGGTTTTCAAAGACATCTTAGCGATGTATCTGTCGAATATTGCAAGGGAAATACCGAAAGACAAATGACGGGTAGACCTCTAAGTGAAGCAATAATCGCGATATTTTTCTCAAAACACTTTATCGTAAAAAAACATTACCTACGTTTTGGTCAACCATAAGGTTTATAAATAAATACTGTAAATACTTACCATTTTCTTTCATTTGAGTGCTTATTTCCCTCAAATACTTATCAATCACATTCCGGCTACAATGCAACTTCTTCCTCTTGTCGCAAATAGAGGGTTTTTCAAAAACCGCAGCAATAAGTGACTCCTTATTCATGGTACAACCACTAAATCAGCGCGTACTAAGCAGAAATAAACTAAATTGTCATTCCGGTAAAAGTGAGAACGCTGGTTACTGGCGTCGACCTGCATTAACTGTGTACTTGTCAATTTAAAAACATGCATCTACTTTGCAAGCTTATAAGCGCGACTCGGCGCTGGTTTCCGGTAAGCGGAAAACTGCTTCCACTGTGTTTGTACACATAGGGTTACAATTTTATTGATATCTCTGGGATAGTGCTGAAGTGGATTAATGTAAATAATGTGCACAACACTTAACTTGCCCGGCTAAAACTTGATTTTAGTAACGATGGTAAGAAACATAAATAACAACAAAAACAAGATTAGTTAATTTGAGAAATTGTTTGTATTTGATAGTGCAATACATCAAATGTGAAATTAAGGACTGGCTGAGAAGATTGATTATGCTATAATACTGGTAGTTCTTTGATTCTGTTTTGTTCTAAAGAAACAGCAAAATATACAATCACCAAACTAGTTCTACAATAAACGCAATTGGTACTTATAATATAATAAATAAATAAAAAATTTAAATTCACTACCAATAAATAGACATGAGGTAAGCAATATAAAAAATCCACTTTAGCCCTGTTGTTCCATCAGTTTAAGTGCTTCAAATGCACTCTGCAGCCGCGTTAATTCTGTGGTAGTTTGCAATAATTTTTCGCTATTGGCCTGTTGAACTTCCACCGGTACTTTAGTCAAATAATCAGCACTGTCCATTGCTTGACTAATCCTGTTCTTAGTACTTTCTAAAAAGTCCACCTTCTTCTGCAGCTTTGCCAACTCTTTGCTGGGTTCGATTAGCCCCTTCAGCAGCAGATTCACTTCACACTTGTCGGACACGGTGATAACGGTGCAACCCTGTGGTGCTTCAGTGTTGGCTTCAATTTTAGAACAGTACGCGAGGGTCTGCAGGGCTGGAATGTAGTTCTTTACTAAGTCTTCTGTAGTTTGATCACTGCATTTAAGATATGCTGAAAAATTAAAATTTAAATACAATATCACAAAAAACCTTGAACAAAAACTATAGCCTTACCTTCTGTTTTCGTCTTATTGGTCAAATTATAATCGCTTCTAGCAGATCGAATGGCCTTTGCAATTTTCTGTACAAATTCAACCTCCCGTTCAATTGTTTCATTTTTCCATGCACATTCACTGGGTTCAGGATAGGATGCTACACAGACACTTGGAATGCTTTGTGATTCCACAGATGATCTAGGTATGCGTTGGTAAAGCTCTTCTGTAATAAAGGGCATGAATGGTGAAAGCAGGCGAAGACCCACTTCTAATGCTCTATACAGAGTTGCTTGAGCCGCCTTGATTGCTTGTGGATCGTTGGAGCTAAATACAGACTTGAGGTGTTCCTGAAAAGTAAATTTAAATATCAATCTATGAAGAGAAGAACTTTAGGCTTCCCTTTACAGCAAAAACAAAGACTAAATTTTTTATTCCAATACTATTAAACGTCCCACATGGAGCAGGACAGCCTTACTTAACACTAATTAGTTCCACATCCCATATGTAAGTCAAAAACGCCCAATAATGGCTAGAGCGTTTTTTTTTCCTTACTTAATAGATGAGGAAGAGAAAGCAAGATAGAATAGCTCAACCCAAGTATGAAATAAAGGAGAAGACAAATGTAAAAATTATAGAATTGGATACAAAAACAAAGAACAATAAAAGCAAGAAGAACCCAGATTGGTAAGCTAACACGGAACACAAAGGAATTAATCAGGAAGACAGAAAGAAGGAAGGGGGAAAAAAGAGTAATGGAATATGCTGAGCTGGACAAATTAGTAAAAAGGGAAATAAGCAAGGGCCTAAAAAAATAAAAGATTGAAACTATAACAGAAGATCATTCATTCAAACATTCGATTAGTGAACTGAAGAACAAAGATAGAAATATACAGAAAGTAAGACTAAGTATAATACAAGCAGCAGTTGTGCACTATAAGAAGCTATTCAGAAGTAAAAACGAAAGGAATCCAATGATTGGACTACTTCCATTTTTGGCTTGGCGATGAACTTATCTCCAGATGTATTTCCCAACCAAGATGCTTTAGTTCATTCAATTTCCTACTGCAGATGGCAGTTTAGTTGCTGAAATACGTATTGAGGTGTTCTAAATATCGTGGTGGTAAGGGGATTTCCAAAGTTTATAAACGAAGCAACAGATAAACTATGGAGAGACAAAGCATCAAGACCAGGTGGAGTAACAAATGAGGGCTTAAAAGGCTTGTTACTAGAGGCAGGGCACAAAAATAAGGGAGAAGATATGAAAAACTATACATCTGTTAGTCTGATACCTGCTATTTATAAAACTTTTGAAATGATCATTGAAGAAACATTGAAAGACAAAATAAAAACCAGAAACAAACAGGATTCAGAAGTAAATACTCTATAAACATCATCCACAGACAATTAATCAGATCATAACAAATCTATACATATGGCGTACATGGGCTTTTCCGAAGCCTTTGACAGTTTAGAACACGAACCAATGCTTCAAGCAGTAATATTTCAAATCTACACCAAGATTGTGACGAAAATTTCAAGCTAGGGAAGGCAGAGATCAGAATGGAAAGAGAGGGCGAATATTTCAAACGGGAAAAAGTAGTGAAGTAAGAGGAGACAGCTGTTTATCTGTACACCGGAACAAATTTTCCGAAACCTAAACTACGAAAGGCATGGAAAGAAATCGTTGGAAGAAGACTGTCCAACTTGAGGTTTGAAGATGACACAATTTTATTAGTGGATAAAAGAAATGCTAGAAGCCCTAAGTCAAGATCAAACGGGAAAAAGGAGTGAAGTAAGAGGAGACAGCTGTGTATCTGTACACCGGAACAAATTTTCCAAAAGCTAAACTACGAAAGGCATGGAAAGAAATCGTTGGAAGAAGAAGACTGTCCAACTTGAGGTTTGAAGATGATACAATTTTATTAATGGATAAAAGAATTGCTAAAAGCCCTAAGTCAAGAAAACGCCAAGACTGGGTTAAGGATCAATTTTGAAAAGACAAACCTCATATGGAACACGAAAGCTAATGACGTAGAAATCAGCAAAGAGTGAAACGTGTGGGGAGAAGTCATATACCTCCGACAACTAAAGTCTAAAATTTAGTGACAAAATGAAAGTAATAGAAATTAGGAGAAAAAAAAGGGTGGAAGATGTGGTTGAATGGTGCAAAAATAATGCAAGGAACAACGCAAGGGATGGAAGAAGATGAAAGTAATGACCATCAAGAAAATGGACAGAAGCAATTGAACAAAAGGCAAAGAAACAATGGTGGGAGAAAACAAGATAAGAATAAATGAAGAAAAGAAGAGGAAGACTGCCCAGCAGTTAAATCAAATAGACTACTATTATTATTATAATATCACAGTGATTTGGTGACAAAGTATCTCTCTGTCTTACTCTTTCCTTTATTTCAAAGCTGTTTTCTTCTCTGTCTAATTTAATTTTCGCCATACTCCCTTTATATATTTTTGTTATAATTTGAATATATTTTAGTGGTATTTCTTGATTCTGGTGAGCTACTATTATACTATATGTTCTAGACTGTCAACAGCTTTTTCAAAATCAATCACAGCCGTATATACTTTGTTATATTCATTGTATTTTTCCAGATCCTGACTCACTGTATGTAGGTAGTGCATGTTGTAACGGCTCTTAAGTCCTGCTTGTTACACCCGCAGATTTTTTTACCAGTTTAATTATGTTTCATTTTTAAATTCTAAATAATATTTTGTATATTGCCGGTAATAAACTTATCGGTCTGTAGTTCTTTATATCGTCTCTGCTGCCTGTTTTGTGGATTAATATTATGATTGGCTTTTTCCATTGTCCGGAATTTCTTCGCACTCTACAATTTTGTAGTTTAAACAATGAATATATTAACAGTATTACTTCTGCAGGTAATGCTTTCATCAGTTCATTTGTTATTTTGTTTTTTCTTTTACATCTATTATTGCTTCACCACCAATAAACTCAAATGAAATATTAAAACATGCTAAAATATCATCAGCCAAAATATAATTTTCAAAGACTGATTTGATTCAAAAATTCGATCTTCTAAATGTTCCATAAATGTACTATCCAAAAGTGGTGAAATTGGACTTCCCATTGGTAAACCGTTTTACTGAAGATAAATTTGATCATTAAAAATGAAATGTTTTTCTTTGAGCATATTTTCTGAATTAACTGCTAAAATTTCTGTAATATTGTTACTGAATTTTGGGAATGGACAGAATTTGAACCCTTTATTTAAAAATTTTACTTCCTTGTCATTAAATTCTATGTTTGACAAATTTAGGAAACGAGGATGGAAATTTATGACGGTGTTGGGTTTTGTATAACTTTTAAGTTCACGTGTGTTTTGCTCTAATCTTAAAAGTTTGTGTTTCTGTATTGTGTATTTTTTAAATTCTAATTTGCTAACCAATTCTCTAATATCATTCTCAAAAACGTCAATATATGCCTGTTACCAACATTAACATATGGAGCGGAAACTTGGAACCTGTACCATAAACTAAGGATGAAGCAAACAAAAATGCAAATAGTGCTACTAAATATGTAGCTATCGGATAAACTAAAATTAGGAGAGATACAAAGAAAATCAGAACATCATAACAGAAAAAATTAAGAAGATGAAGTTAGGATGTGTAGGTCATGTGGCTCAACTAACAAAAGACTGACGGACACAGCCACTAACTGGATTCCAAGCAATGGACAAGAAAGAGGACGTCCAGAAAGGTGCTGGTTGGATGAGATCAAAACTTCACTGAATGAAACTGGAGACAAAAAGCCCAAAACCAAAAAGCATGAAAGAAGGTAAAAGCCTTTGTCAATTTTAAGGATTACGAGGCTATCATATCACATTTTATTACAAAAAGGAAAGGTACATGTGGAGATACCACTAAATAATTAAGATCTTATCTAGATAGAGATTCCTCGAACGTGGAGATGGTTTTTCATATACTAAAAATGCATTTTTAAATCATTTTTAAAGAACCTTCTTTACATATAGTAATAATTGTACAGATGATAACACTGGACTAAACTTGGTTGTGATTTGATAAATAATGAAGAGCAAGCAAATGGGAAAATTAGAGATATCATTAAAAAAAGAAACGGATCCTAAGAAGTAAGGGAATACTTAAACCTATTGTAGAAGGAGCAATAGAAGGACAGAATGCACAAGGAAGGTCAACGCTGCAGTATGTATCTCAGATTATAAATGACATACAATGCAGCAACTGTACCCAACTGAAAAGGCTGGTTGAAAACAAAAGAAGGTGGAAACAGATAGTGCGGAGGCAAACCAATCCAGATGATTGATAACTAGAAGGAGACAAGAGCAACTATTTTATGGTAAGCAATAGTGAATTTTACAGCAAAATTATTTCCAATTTTTTAAAATATTACATTTATATTTATATGAGCACGTTGTTTTTTTAATATGATTAATTCTTTTAACGGTTTGTCTTTAGTTTGCCATATAGAGTATTATTTTGTTGAGGTTAATTTTATATATTTATTAAACTTATTATAAATAGTAACACCTCTCACTGCTTGATTGTAGAGAAATGGTTGGAAAACCACATCCCAGATCTTGTTCAATCAAAACCAAACCGAAACAAACGCTCCTCATTACTAGGATGCCTCGGATAGGTGACAGATTTGTTGTTTATAACTAAAAGATCTCTTTCTAGTAGTAGTAGTTGAAATTAAAATGCTCTGATATATGTTACTTTTATTTTTGGGCTTTTATTTGCTCAGGCTCTAGTTCGATGCAAGAATTTATATTATTATTAAATACGCTGTTTGCGGGCCTTCAGGCCAGGCCTATAGCATTTTATCGTTTCTTTCCACTCTTTCTGGTTCTTAGCCTTCCCTTTCCAATCCCACTTTTGTTACTTTTGGCGATTCTTCTTTCTATGTCCTTTGTTTCGTTGTACTTGTTGTTAATTAGCACACCTAGATACACAAATTCCTTTACACTGTCGAAATTCACTTGTTCACCTCTTCTTGTTTGTAATGTTAAACTTGGTTGTTCTCTATCTTCCTGTCCTGTATCTATTCTCATCACGTTTGTTTTTTCCTGGTTTATATTCAGCCCATATTCTTTGGCGGCCTCCATTAGCCTCATTGTAACTTTTTTAAGTTGTTTTTCGGTTCTAGCTAGGAGGGCCACATCGTCGGCATAGGCAATGCATTGGTATGAGTTGGTGTTTACTGTCTTGTATGATCATTTCTAGCACTAGGTTGCATAGTAGGGCTGGAGTGGGTCGCCCTGTCTTAGTCCTGTATTCACCGTAAACTCTTTTGGTATCCTGTCCTTTGTCTTTATTTGGTTTGTAGTTGTATTCATTGTCATCTTTGTCAGCCGGGATCACTAGGTCCTTCATGGCATCGCATAGCTTTTTCCTGTCTATGAAGTCATAGGCTTTTTGGAAATCTATAAATAGTATGGATAGGGGAATTTTATACTCATAGCAGTTTTGCATTGTATATTTTAACAGGAAAATTTGATATGTTGTACTTCTACTCTTCCTAAACCCTCCTTGGTAATCCCCTATACTTTTTTCTGCGCACGGTTCTATTTTCTGTTTTATCAAGGTCGACATTATTTTGTAGACTGTGTCTAGTAAGGTTATACCTCTATAGTTATTACAAATTGTCCTGTCCCCTTTTTTGTATATTGGAAATAACAGCGCTTTGTTCCATTTGATCGGCATCTGTTCTTCTTGCCAGACGTCTGTTATTACATCATGTATTTTTTGTTTCAGGATTTTACCTCCTTTTTTTATATTTCCGTTTTTCATGGATTTTATTACTTTTTCTACCTCTTCCTTTGTTGGGGGGTTGCTTTCCTCCTCGTCTTGTCCTTCTGTTGTATCTTTTTTCTCTATCCTCTCTTCTGCCTCCTCTCCCTGCATCGGGTTCAGCATTTCTATGAAATATTGCCTCCATATTTCCAATTGTTCTTCTTCATTCCCTATTAAGTTCCCTTCCTTGTCTTTATAAAATATATTTTAATGCTCCTCTTTCTTCTCTTATGTTTTTGTAAGCCTTTCTTATCTTTGTTTCTAAGGTTAGTCTCTATTGTTTGTAGTTCTAGTTTTTCGTTTGCTCTTTTAGCATTTCTGCATACATGTTTTGCTGTTCTTTGCTGTTAGTTTGTCCTCTCCCGTCTGTGTTTGTAACATCTTTATTCTTAATACTTTTCTTTTTTCTATTTCCTCCTTACATACGTTATTCATCCATTGTTTTTCATTGTTCCTTTCTTTTCTATGGGAATATTTTCCTCCGTTGCTCCTTTTATTACTTCTTCTAGGATTTCCCATTTCTGTTCTATTGTGTCGAGTTCCTTCATTACATTTTTTCTTTACGACATTTCTGTATTTATATATTAATAATAATAATAGGCAATTTCAACAGGTATTAATTTTTATTTCAGCTTTATACGTATTTCGACATACAATATGTCATAATGACATATTGTATGTCGAAATACCTGCCTATTATTATTATTAATATATAAAGTATGAATTTCAACGAAGTAAGGCAGCAAACAATTAACAAATTTCTGTATTTTCCTGCTACTTTGTCATCCTGTAGTTTTTCCATATTGTATTTATTTTTTATCTCTTCCTGTCTGTTCATGCTGTGTTTCCCTTCCTTTTTCATCTTTATTTCGAACAAAAAGTGGTCTGAGTTGCGATCTGCGCCTTTGTACAATCCTACGTTTGTTATTAAATGTGCGTACTGATCCTGTCTTAGGACATGGTCTATTTGGTTTATGTAAGTGTTTCCTGGATTCATCCATGTTCCTTTGTATATTTCTTTTCTCTTGAACGTTGTGCTTACTATTTTCATGTTGTTTTCTATTGCGAAAGTGATTATTCTAACTTCATTGTCATTGGACTCTGTATGCTTGCTTTCGCCTCCTGTTGCCTTTTTATATATTTCTTCTTTCCCTAGCTTCGCATTCAAATCTCCCATAATTATTTATATCTCTCTTCTTGGGAGTTTGTGATAGGTGCTTTCCATCATTTTGTAAAACTCCTCCTTCTCCTTCCATTTTCACTTCTGCTGGGAGGTATGGATTTACTGTTACTATATCCTTATGTAGGTTCCAAGTTGCTAAGATCATTTTTCCTTTCTCATTTTCCGTGTTTATTGCTGATGTCTTATCTGCAAATTCAGTTGGGCGGTTGGTAATAATCAGTTTTTTGTGTTTCACAATGCTATTTAAATTTTCATTCCACACATAAGTCTATCTGCAATCACAATATTTTTATAGCCAATTTTTGTTTGGATCCCCTCTCCTTTTTTCTCGTACACAATCTTCTTCAACTCATTTTGTATCTTGCCCTCTTTCCAGGTTAGGTCGTATTCCAGACAGATTTTCGTTCCCTGTTTTCCATGATAGCTCGTTTGTGTTCAAATTATTCAGTTCGACTATAGCTATTGGCATTCCCCGCTGGATTTTTACTGTATAAGCATTCTTGATTGTAGACTCCATTTTAACCCTTTCCTGCAGGAATTGCTCGACTTCGTTTTTCTTTTCGTATGCTTCCAGTCTTTGCTCAATTGATATGATTCTTTCTATTAAGACTTCCTTCTGCCCCTCCCATTCTTTTTGCTTTGTGTACAGCTCCTCCCTTAACTAATTAATTCTTGGTTGTTCTGCTGATTTCTTTCCTGTTCTCTTCCAGTTCCTTACAAATCTTTTGTTGGAGTTTTTCGTTGTTTTTGTCATCTCGTTTCTCATCTCATCCATGAAAGTGTTAAGCATTCCTCGCATAGACTTGACTGCTTCCTCCATCGCTTTGCTTTCTCCTTCTTTTTCCTTACTCTGTATACTATGTTATAAGGCGTTCTCGGTGTTTTCCTGTGCCTTTTTGTTATGTCAATTCCTTTTTCGCTCCTCATTACTAGGATGCCTTCGATAGGTGACAGATTTGTTGTTTGTAACTAAAAGATCTCTTTCTAGTAGTAGTAGTTGAAATTAAAATGCTTTGATATATGTTACTTTTATTTTTTGGGCTTATATTTGCTCAAGCTCTAGTTCGATTCAAGAATTTATATCTATATTAAAAGGTGGCTGTTTAGGTTATGTTCTCGATTAACAAAAAATGTATTCAACATATTTTTTCATTTTTAAAACTATTTACTAAAGTTTGCAATTTTAAAGATTACAATGCGGGAATATCACAGTCCCTTTTTTCTGGGAACAATTGTTCTATTAACAACCTACAATAAATAAATAACAAATAATTGTATGATGCGGTTTCTAGTGTGCTTTCTGAATGATCTTGTGTTTGTTAGCCTTTTTCATGATCAAAATTTTTTCTCCAAATTTCGATTCACTACACCAAATTTTATCATCGAAGATGTCTTTAATACAAATCAGTAAACACCAGTATTCATCTGATCAATGCAAGTAGACACCAACTTTCATATTACTTTAACAATTTCTCTAACAATACCCTATAAAACCTGGCCTTACACTTAACTTTCTCTTTACAGTTATTTATATAATTCAAAAAAAATTCCCATTCAGCCCGTAAAATTGCTTCATGAGAAGAGAAGCCTTACCAGAATTGACGCTATTAGAAACTTAATGGCCTAATGATCTTTCTTTAAGAACAGATCACACAATGTTGCCAATCATTGTATTTTTATAAACTCACCTTATAACTTGTTTCTAAAAGTTATTTAAAAAGTTTTGAAGAAGGTGACGGAAATTTTCATCATCTCTTCTAATAAAATATTGATTTATAAAATTATTACTTATCAACAATATCATGTTCATGAGCAAAGCTATGAGTACTCGCCACTAAACTACAGCAAACACTTTAAAGGCTTGCCTACTTCCCCCTTTTCTTCTTGAAAACAAAATGTAAATAAATACTTACCAAATATACATCGCAAAGGTCATACAACCACAAATTGTAAATGGCCGAGGTAACAAGCGTAAATTCGTAGCTCTCAAATCCTTTATTTGAATCAATTACAGCGGATGCAAGGCGGCTCAACATCCATTTGTCAACAAGGCTTTCCCCGCCTACGAACTGACTGCCACTGGGAGCTTTAAAATCATTGCCGAAATAATTCAGAGCAAATCTGGTGGCATTCCAAATTTTATTGCAGAAAAATCTGTACCCTTGCACTCTGAGAATATCTAAATTAATATCTCTGCCTTGACACATAGCACAAAGGGCAAATCTTAACGCATCTGTTCCGCATTCTGGTATACCCTCGGGATAATCTTGCCTTTGGCCAGCTTTTGCTTTTTCAATTTCTTTTGGATCAAGGTTGCTGTCCAACAATTGCTTGTGAAGCTCATCCAGAGAACAACCTTGGATTACATCAATAGGATCTACAACATTTCCTAAGGACTTGCTCATCTTTCTACCATGGGCGTCTCGTATTATTGGATGCAGATATACTTCTCTAGAAAAAAAAGAAATAATAAATGTTTTCAACTCCATACAGATTCTAAAAGCTGTTTTGTAGGACAAACAAAACCAGTTTCAAGGTAAAGTTTGTCCAATGAAAACTTTTAAATAGACATCGAACTCTACCATGCAGTCATCAGAAAGAGCTGTTTTTCCTCTTTCTTCATAGTAGAATGTAAACAATTATTTTTTATAGTAGGCTGCTAATCAGTAAAGCAAACAAAGACTTCATAAATAATAAATTTGTTGTCGTTGTGTGGCATCATTTGTAATTATTACGTACTTCCTTGCCCTTCTTTTTCTGAATTGAACTATATGCCCCACGTCAAAATAGTTTTAAAAATTCAATAATAAATAAACACCCGGCATCTGTGGCTCCACAGGTAAACTTACTTAAATGGCAATCGACCGAGCAACTTTTGCCCAAAGAATACCATCCTAGCTACCCAGAAGAAAAGGATGTCGTGCCCAGTTTCAAGCAGAGTTCCCGGATAAAAGGCTTTCAGATCGTTTGTTTGCTCTGGCCAACCAAAAATGGAGAATGGGAAAAGGCCTGAAGAAAACCAGGTGTCCAACACATCGTCATCCTGTTTCAGAGTTATCTTGGAAGCGTCTACTTTAAACTTAGCGGTTGCTTTCTCTAGTGCTTCTTGCTCTGTCCGACCTGATACCCAATACTCGTTATCAGATTCCTTAAAAACAAAAAGCTTTTTTATGACAGTTTCTATGTAAAAAAGAACCTTATAATTAGGAAGAATAAATTTTATCTATTGCTATGTAATGTCACACAAGAGAAGCAAAACTTTTATACATTAATCCTTGAAGTATAAACACGTTATTTATAGAAGCTTTTGATAATACATAATGTGTATCGATCGCAGTAGGCTACTGTTTTGCATAAAATTATTTTTAAATTGCAATAATAACTCATTTACAGTGTAGTACAATTGACCAAAATTTGTAATTGATCAGAAAATAAATAAGAAAGGTACGGACGTGTGAAGGTGAAAAGTAAACACACTGTAGATAAATGTAATATTTTCCCTACATTAGATATTTTACTACAATGTATTGTTTACTATACAGGGTAGTTAAGTTTTCTTTTTAGACTACACATTTCCTTTAAAGTTGAGCTATTCAGACAATGAAATTGGCACAAGAAAAATTAATAAGCAGCAAACGAAAAATAAGACATTTTAAAGCAACTTGCTTTGCTTTTTCCAATTAGATTACGAAATTCTGAATAGAACATAATTTTTATTTTGAAATTTGTCTGAAAAATAAGGTTATAATAACAAAATCGTGTAGTACAATAAAATCACTTTTATGAAATACATAAACACCCATACAAAAGAATACTAATACTATAAACACCCCACTTAAATATTGTTATGTTCATTTTAAGATGTGCCGCTTTATATGAATTGATTTCTTAATTTGTTTGCCGCTTCATCAGAATTAATAACGTTATTTTAATTGCAGTCTTATTTTGGGTTACCATTTTCGCTATTTTGTTTTGTCTGGAAAATTGAGTTATGAAAGGCCAGTTCCGTTAATCCCTTGAATGTTCTCTTTGTGGGCTGATTTTCTGCCGACCAAATTCTCGGAAGTGTTGACCTCGGGAGTCGCACGTGGTTTTTGTTCTAGAACTTTTGCGTAACATTTCGGAATGTGGTGCAATGGTTTTGGAGAATGCAAAGTCCCGTTGCATTTTTAGGCAGTCAATTTTCGATCTCTGTTGGCTCCGGTTGTCCGAAAAATACATCAATCGGGAACCGTAATTACGTTAAGTGCTGCAGGGGCGGCTTTTGGGTTTTTCTTCGAGGGGTATCCGTTATATGTGTTCCGTCTAGCTGTTGTATCTAGGGGTATTTAACAGACCATCGGCTACTGCCGGATTAATAGGAAGCACTGGATTCATTCCCAGGAAAGGCAATTCCGTGCGAATTGGCCGATCGCGGTTAGGCGGGTTATTTTCGAAGCCCAGCTTCCGTCGCTCTGCGGCTATTTTGTTTTTGTGTTGTGACAAAGAAACCTTTTTTTGATTTGCTCGCGTCAACTTGCAGACTTCAAATTTAACTTCATGTAATTACAAGAAAAAATGACCTTCAGTCGCCATATGTGTTGTTAAGTTGTTTTATAATAAAACTACTAGATTATATTCTATTTTTGTGAATTTCAGAGTCACTGGTGTTTCGTAGCTGAATGCAGAACGTAAATCCCGTTGCACCAGTGGCGGTGAGTCCTTTTTCTGAACGTTCAAGAATTAAAATTCTGTAATTCAAACTTTTTGCGTTATAACTTGTCATTTCATTGTATGGTCATATTTTAACCGTCTTATTATATGTGTTTTAAAGTTTACTGTCTCTTATTGTGTCTTTTCTACTGCTGGTGTAAGAATTTTGCAAGCTTTAAATATATAGGAGGAGGCACAATCACGGTAAGTTCCGTTCCCGTAAGCTGTTGGCTTCTCGGCCTTCCACGAGGACCTACAATCAGCTGGATTTGGAAGGTGGCGCCCACTTATTTTGACTCGCCCTGTACACAACTAAAGATTTTCTCCCATAAGCGATTTTCACGAACTCTCCCTACTCCTCTGAGCTAAGTTGTAGGCCTTTTTCCATCCACCTGTTTACGGGCCGTCGAAAAGGCACGATTGGCCCGTAACAATATTTTTGTGGTTCTTTATTTTCTAGCAACAATTTTCTTGATTAAAAGGTGGAATAGAGTACGAAAACTATTTAAAATAGGGAAATAATAATTTAAGAGTGGCCTTGAAGTGGAGAGGATACATAACCTTCCTACAAAAGCAGCTGATACGGGGCCTAGGTAGTTAAATTTAGTATATTTTTGATATGTAGAAAATACAGTAAAACCTCTCTTAACGGGCACCTCTTATTAATGGGCACCTCTCAATACCGGACACTTTCTTAGGAACTTTTCTAACATATAGGAGAATTAATGTAAAACGACCTCCTAACAACGAGCACTCTCAATAACGGACACGGGCAGCAAAAATTTCCCAATTACCATAATTGTTAAGAAATGTACCTCTTTATAACGGGCACAATGAGCAAAAATGAACGGTCGGTGAACAAGTTTATGAACAAATTTCAAAATACATAGAATTTTAAGACGGGATTTCAAAGGGACAATACGGACGGCGACAAGGTGGCGCGTTGAAATAACAGTACATAGTAGTACTTTGTTAAACCACAAGTTGTATTCAAATTTTAACGGGATTTTATACCCTTTTAGCTAATTATCCTTAATCCCTTAATGGCATTTCTCTGAAATATGCTAATGAGGGAACTTCCCGAAGCCGTAGCGGGCGGTTATATATACGTAAAATATTTCGTAGAACTGTTATCTTCTACCGCCCCCAGTACAAAATTTAAGAAAGGGACAAACTTGAAAATTTAATCAGTTTAAGAGAAGTCACCTAGTTGATAACTAAGATGGCACCTATTAAGAGAAAGTTCCTTAATATCGCAGAAAACGTGGAAATTTTTAAGTGTGGTGAAAAGTTTAAACTTGGTACTAGTCAACTCGCAGGCAAATTTTTAATTGGAATGTCTCAAGTCGCTGAGATTATAAAGAAAAACGAGGAAATTCTCAAACAATTTTGTGAAAATGGGGACAGAAAACGAAAAAAGAATTTTCCGAAAATTACAAGTGGTGCATTAGATCAAACTGTATTCGACTGGTTTTGCAAAGTAAGAAATAAAAATATACCAATATCTGGAGTACTTTTAAAAGAAAAAGCTTTAGAAGTTGCAAAACAATTAGAACTTGTCAGCTTTAAAGTTTCAAATGGATGGTTGGAAAAGTTTTGCAAATAAATTTTAAATCCTTTTGTGGGGAAGCAGGTCAGGTAAACGAAGAAGATGTTGCAGATTGGAAAAAGAAGTTGTGTGAGATTATCAAAGAATACGCGCCTGAAAATATTTTTAACGCCGATGAAACCGCCTTATTTTTTCGCGCTTTACCGACAAAAACTTTTGCTTTAAAAAAAGAAAAGTGCACTGGCGGCAAAGCTTCAAAAAATCGTCTCACAATTCTATTTTGTGCAAGTATGACTGGGGAAAAGGAAAGCCCTTTGGTGACTGGAAAATCCAAGAACCCACGGTGTTTCAAAGGAGCACACGTAGATAAATTACCCGTAGAATGGAAATTCAATAAAAAAGCATGGATGACACGAGATATTATGTCCGAATGGTTGATGAAGTTTGACAGAAAAATGCAACGACAAAAGCGAAATGTGCTTCTATTTTTAGACAATGCCGCGTCGCACCCACAAATTTCTGTAAAAAATGTGAAATTAGTGTCTTTCCCTCCAAATATGACCTCTCATTGCCAACCACTTGACCAGGGGATAATAAAAGCGTTCAAATCCTACTACAGAAAATATATTGTCAAACGGCTTTTGTCTTCGATAGAAAATTCGCAGAATACCGCCGAGCTGGGAAAATCTTTCAATATAGTGAATGCTTTGATTTGGATATCAACAGCGAACGTTTATCTGAGGAATACGATAGTGAATCCTAAGTGTCATTGTCGGAACTAATTTTGGAAAATTTGAATAACTCTTTTTCAGATTATGTAGACATTGACAAGGATCTTTGCACAGAAAGTTCGGACATACACATAGAAAAATGTACAGAAGAGTTCCTCGAAGAATCTAAAAATGACGGTAGTAATAGCGATAATGAAGAAATAATACGTACGGAAGTCATTGACATTAAAGACACTTATAGAAAATTAAGAGATTGCAAATTGTTTTTATATTTCGGAGATATAATAGGAACAGAAAAATTGATGGATGTTGTATCTCACGTAGAAAAAGTAATTGTAGAGAAAATGGTTTCTACCAAAAAACAAACAACAATTGATAACTTTTTCAAACCAGTTTAATAATACCTACACATTATTTTATTATTATGTATGTATTAGTATTGTTTATAATATGTAATAATTACATAGGTACTACATATGTGCATGTTTACTATGTAAGTTGTAAATACATACATACATAAATTCTATTTTGACAGCGATTTTTATTTAAACCCCCTTTGCTTAATAAATAAATAAATTTTTTTATTACATACGTTCTTATTGTGTTTTATTACGATATTAAAAAAATACAAGTTTTAAATATTGACCTTCTATTAACGGGTACCTCCCCATAACGGATAGTTTCAAATTCCCCACAGCTGCCCGTTGTGAGAGGTTTTACTGTTGTTAGAATTTTATATACAGTTGGGCTCTTCTAGTACAGAAGGCTCTCACTACAACACTTATTTTTTTGCAACGGAGTCTGAATTTACTACTATATCTGTGTGCCTTATAAAACTTTACCATCACATTTTCAATAATCCTTAAATTTATGACCTGAATTTGCACTGAATTCTAGACAAAATGAATATTTTTATTTTTAATGAGAATACTTCCAGAACTGTTTGCTGCGTTTTAAAATTTGGCGCCCAACGTGGGGCTACTGATGCTCACAACTACCGAGAAGCCCAGAGGACTTCGGCCCACTACCCGCTCCGAACCAGGACTGAGCTAGCCGCCCAACAAACCCCCCACCTCAGGGTAACAATAATTAGAATATCGAATATTTTATAAATAAAATCACCGATTGTACCAAACAAACAAAATTTAAAAACTATTTTCAAAAAGTGAATGCTTTAATAAATTAAGAAATATGAATTGTGTTAAGTAATAGCACTAATGAACACATGGTGATTGTTTTAGTTTTACTTAGCAATTTTAAATATACCCCAGTAATTCTTTGAAATGAAATTTGTATTTTTCGAAGCACATTCTGTTGCTTCATGGCCACTTTCAGCTATTCTATAGAACTAAAATTTTCAGACATGTTTAAATGTCTGTTGGTTTATCGTTTTTATTATCTCCCCGTATCTCACTTTTTCGACTTGTATTTGACAACGCCATCTATATATATAAATGGCTGAACTGTTGCTTCATTATTAAAGGTTGTGTTCATTACTATTCGTCAAAATTGAGCAGAAAATCATACAGAAAACTTTATACGCTTTCATATTTGTAAATTGTTGCTTATGATGCAAAAATATTTAAATTCTAAATATTTTTTCGCAAAAACTTTGAAATGCAGCAAAAATTTCACATTATCCATGTTAGAAGTTGGTTAAGTGTAAAATCGATAGATGAAACAAAAATATTCAGTTTTGGAAGCAATTTCTATGCTTAAAAACAAGAACATTTTTCTATAGCGGCACCATCTATTGGTTCTGTACCCTTGAGAACGCCCTCTTTAAGAATTTGTTTATAAAAAAAAACATAGGTCTGTAATGGATGTGCAGTATATTTAAGTTTGGTGTGCTTTGGGTCCTTTATGACATTACAGCTTACCATCTATTACTATATCAAGCAGCAACTAAGTCAGCTAACCCACTATTTCAATGATAAAGATATCAATTATTCTTATTTGGGCAAGATAAGTAAAGGAATTAAATTAAATAAAAGATTTCCTTAAGATTTTTCTTTTACTTACTTGCTGTACGAAAGCACCAAATAAGTAAGTATGAAATACAAAGCAATAAGAACAAATTACGGAATACAATCAAAAGATTAAAGGGCAGTCAAAGAAAGCAGAGACGGACCATTAAAAATCAAAATGGTGAATGAAAAATATTAAATAAAGAAATACTAAAGACAGGGAAAAATTTAAAGAACAAGAAAGAACACAAACTCAGCATGAAATTGACGAAAGAGAACCATAAGATGAGGAAAAAGCAAACGAAATAAGAATAGAAAACGTAGAAATAGCCCTGAGGACTATGAGAAATGGAAAAGCAGCAGGAGAGGCCAATATTACACTGGAACTACTGAAGAAAGGAGGAGATAAACTGAAAGATTGAATATGGGAAATATATAAGGAGGCTTGGCATATGGAGACAATATCGAGGGAATGGGAAAACAATATTATTGTCCCAATACATAAGAAAGGAGAAATGGCAAAGTTTGAAAACTACCGACCAATATGTCTTTCGTCAAAAAATATACACAAAAATAAGAGAAAAACGTTTAAGAGAAAAAGCTGAAGTAAACTTAGAAAAAGAAAAATCAATTTTCAGACCTGGTAGAGAAACACAAGATCACATCTACACAATCAGAACAATAATGCATAAAATACTAGAAATGGGTAAAGATTTATATTTAGCCTTTGTGGATCTATCAGCAGCTTTTGATACGGTGCCAAAAGAAGAAATATGGAAAGCACTAGAATAACTAAAAATATATCTAATTAGAATACCAGAAGAGAGAATTCCTAAAAAAAACAATGGACATAGGAATAATTGGACAACGGAAGAGAGGCAGGCCAAGGACAAAATGGGAAGAAAACATAAAAAAAAATAGTGCAAAAAAAGAGGAAGAAACATACACAAAGTAAGGAACAGAAACAACTCTAAAAGATGAGTAGAAGATCCCTATTACACCCCAACATTATAATGGCAAACGGGGAAATGATAAAGAAGAAGAAATACAAAAGTTTGACAAGGGAAACAAAACTTTTTGAGGAACATCATTTTGTATTTTAATATTTTGTTGACTTACTTGTCCTACAGGCACGTTGGGATCATTCACGGTGACAAAATAAGCTGGAATTCGATGTCCCCACCACAACTGTCTGGAGATACACCAATCCCTAATACCTTCCAACCAATGGTACCAAGTTTTCTTGTGCATATCCGGGATTAATTTTAACTCTCCTGAACGTACAGCCTCCATAGCGTTCGAAGCCATCTCATCACAACTCACATACCACTGCGGCTTAAGCATTGGCTCGACCACATCTTTACTGCGACTGCAAATCGGCACAACCATGGGATTGATTTTAGTTTCAACATACAGCCCTTTTTCTTTCAGAGCAATCAATATTTCCTTCCTTGCTTGGAATCTCTTCATTCCCTAAAAATTATTACAAAATTACGTCTGAACGAATGTCAGCAAATAAAAACTTACAGTGAATTTTCCGTAATCCCCTTGAATGTGCCCAGAATCATCCAAGATTGTGATGAATGGGAGATTATGTCGTACTCCAACTTCATAGTCATTTGGATCATGCGCAGGGGTGATTTTAACGGCACCTGTGCCAAACTCTCTTTCCACAAACTCATCTGTGACAATGGGAATTTTTCGATTGCAGAACGGATGTACCACAAACTTTCCATGCAAGTGCTTATATCTTTCATCCTCTGGATGTACAGCAACAGCAGTGTCTCCCAACATAGTTTCCACGCGAGTTGTTGCAACCACCACCTTCTCATCGGAATCGGCTACTTGGTACGCAAAGGATACTAGCACACCAAATTCTACCTTCTCATCGTATCCTGGAATGGACAGCAAAGTGCGGCCTGGTAACTCTACTTTATCCACCTATAATATTGGCAATACAAATTCATAGTAATTAATACTAATAATATTTAACTGGTTTTGGTTTAAAACATCATTATCAAAAGCAATGTAAGGTAAACAACATCTGTTCGAGTAGTAGCAAATTTTAATGTTGGCCTTGGTCTTCTATTTCAAAGCTTCTAGCAATGGCAAATTTAACGGTTTGGTTTCATTTACTAAAGGTACAACAGAAAACCTTAGAAATTTCAAAAGAATAAAATACATTTAGTTTTTGTCTATCATTAGAAATATAAGCGCCAGGAACGACAAAAGAGAATATCAAGAGGCAATTTTAATGGAAGCAGAGACAGCCGCTAGACAAAGTGACCTAAGAACATTATACAAAACAGCAAAAAAGCTGAGCGAAAACCGGGTCAATAAACACCGTACATATGAAAAACAAGGACGGCAAAACATTAAAAAATGAAAACGAGATAATCGCAAGATGGTTAGAATACTTCAGCAAAGTGTACGCCCAGAAGGAGATAGAGCAGGAGCTAGGAGAGGAATAAATAAGAGCTAAACTTTTTAACAACAGGATTTACACGTGGCGAAATAAACAATGCAGTTAAACAGCTAAAAGGACCTGCTGTTTATACTAATGAACAAAACATGGAAAGAGGAGAGAATACCGGAGGAATGGAGGAAGGGGATAATTATAAAGATACCGAAAAAAGGAGATCGCACAAAATGCGAAAACTGGAGAGCAATAACACTGCTGTCCCTGACAAGCAAGGTAATGACAAGAATAATTTTGGAGAGAATGAAAGGAGAAATCGACAAAATATTAAGGCCAAACCAGGCCGGATTCAGGAAGGATAAAGCCTGTACAGACCATATAAATACAATGAGAATTATAGTGGAACAGACTCTAGAATGGCAAAATAAGTTATGTATAAACTTCATTGACTTTAGGCAAGCCTTTGATCGGGTAGATCGAGGCAGGATGTAGGAGATATCGAAGAGGTATGGATTTCCACCCAAGTATATTAGAATCATAAAAATGTTTTACGAAAACTATACAGCCCAAATAATGCATAATGGGGAGCTAATCGAGCCAGTAAAAATAGACAACGGAGTTCGACAGGGCTGCATACTGCCGCCGACAATATTTCTGATATTGGTAGACTGGATTATGAAAAATGCAACTCGTAATAAAACAGGAATCAGATGGAATGCCTTTAGTCAATTAGAAGACCTGGACTTTGCAGATGATGTACGTTTGATATCTGAGAAAAGACAACATATGCAGAAAAAAACCGAAAAAGTGGCACAAGAAAATTCTGCTACTTGGGGAGTACTTGGAGGAATACAAGATGAAGTAAATGCATGAATAGGTAAGGCACAAAATGCGTTCTATATGCTATGGAAAATCTGGAGATCCAATGAACTTAGTCTACCAACAAAAATGAGAATATTCAATACGAATGTGAAAAGTATACTAATAATGTACGCAGCAGAAACATGGAAAACTAAAAAGAAAGTTATACAGAAGATGCAAACATTTGTAAACAAGTGCTTGAGGAAAATTCTAAAAATATTCTGGCCAAATCGCATAACCAACAACGAATTGTGGGATAGAACCACACAAGAACCAGTAGAAACAACAATAACTAGAAGGGGAAGTGGAACTTCATTGGACACACCCTAAGAAAGAAAAATAGTATAACAAGACAAGCGCTAGAATATCAGCACAGGGAAAAGAAAAGTGGGCAGACCACAGAAACATGGAAGAGAAACATAGAAAATGAGGTAGATAAAATGAAATTGTCGTGGAGAGAAGTAAAAGTAATAACGAGGAATAGAGAAGAATGCAAGAGGTTCGTAAAAGCCCTAAGCTCCGCGCGGAGCCAAGAGGATTAAAGTAAAGTAAGTAATTCATAAGGTTGAAAATTGTCCGGGGGTTTTAATTAAATATTTTATGTACACAATATATAGGGTGCGTCATACGAAGGAGTTATATTGCGTTTTTGGAGTTTTGTACCTTATTTCGTCTTTTGAGCGTTGACGCACTATTCTGACAGAGGCCTCTATCATAGACTAGACATCTATTTTTCGTTCGGGGGAGCGTAATAATTTACTCCGCAGTACTTAGGTTTCACCCTATTCACTCGTTTTATTTGTGTAATTTCTTGTTGTGAACGTAAAGTTGGGACTTCTGAGCTCCAATTGTAAGGAATATTTATAATTTTGGTTGCAACTTGTCTTCTATTAATGTGTTATCCAAAAGATAAGTCCATTTAAGGAAAGACAGGCTAATAAGGTAGATGGTTAATTGTTCCTTAAATTTCCATCTAGGACAACGTTAGCGAATTTTGTAAGTCGGTGGCGCCTTAGCTTAATAAGTCAACCCACTAATTAGGTCCAATTTTATTGCGTTTTGAACACGCTCTTCTTCGAGTGGGTTTTCCGGGATGCTAACGTGTGTCAATTATTGTTAACTTCCTACCAAACCAGAGGTATAGTTGCGAGGTCGCTTTTGGACCTCAACCAATATTAGAGAATAGAAGAGGAAAAAAAGGGCGTTACAACTTTCAGTTTTGGCTAGTTAAGTTAAACAGGGCAGATTTCATAAGTAATTCTATATTTTAAAGTGCAATAGCTTAATTGTATTTTATCAACATATTTTGTGGGGTAGAAATGAGACAGTTTTAGGAGAAATATGAGACAGGAACTTCCTGCACATAACCTTCAACATCCACTACTAATAATGGAGGAAACAATTCAGTCACAAGAAATTATAATGGAAGCAAATTTTGAAAATGTATAAGTATCAAAAATTAACCATACTGAAAATAAGTGTGAAATCAGAAGAAAAATAGATAGTCATGCAAGAATTATTACAAGTTAGGAATTTAACAAACAAATTAAACAGAAGAAGGAGGCAGAAGCTTCAAAATTACAGAAAAAACTAACTACAAAACAAAAAAAAAACAATTGAACAGTGAGAAATTTAAGAATGGTTGCAGAAAAAAAAGCGATACAAACTCAGATGGTAATACTCTATTCATTTAGTATAGAACATCATAACGATGGCATGGACTGGGCCAAAGTAAGTGAATTCAAGCTATTGAAAGTGCTGATAATGTAATTATAGGTCCAAAATCTGTTAAAAGTACAAATTTTGTTATTATTGAAAAGAATATTGGCACAGTTAATAAGAATTACATTATAAAAATATTACCTGCCCAGAAATTCAACAAAATGGTACTAGAATACTATACAAATTTTCCAGATGGACAAATTAAAAAAAAAAGTTTAATGTAATTTGAAACCTTTTTGAGCATTTTTCTCTATTTTTGGAATAAGTTACTTCTTTGTTTGGTAGTTTTTTGGAAGGTACTGTATGTTCAAACAATTGGATACAAACATTTGACATTTTGTTTT
>JABXWE010007640.1:0-15546 GCA_014611495.1 Limonius californicus
TTTCGAAACGGAGATTTTTAACGGAATATCCATTTTTGGGTCTCTAGGAACCCAAAAAAGTGGTTTTTAAAAAATGTGTGTCTGTGGGTGGGTACGTACGTATGTACGTACGTATGTACGTACGTATGTGACGCTCCTACAGCCGAAAGTATTGTTCCGATTTTGATGCGCTTTGGAATGCGGGGGTGTATCGAAAATTCATCGAAAAAATAAGCTTTTCAAAAAAATCCGAAACCGGAAGCGGAAGTTACGCATGTTTTTTTGGTATCACTTTTTTCGTGATTACAATTTTGAAACTTTTATCGCGGATAACGATAGAGGGTCATAAGAAAAATCTGTTAGATTTTGCCGAACTCGCTAGCTTTAAAATGAAGGGCGCTATGATTTTTTGAAAATTTTGAGTTTAACGCCCAATTACTCGAAAACGGATGAATCGATTCAAATGATTTTTATTTTCTGAATAGTATATCAAGGGTAAAATGAGGTGATATAAAAAGCTTTTTGAAAAATTATAAGGGGCCTAAATTACGAATTTTCAAAATTTTGGAAATTTTCAAAAAATTATTTCTCAAAAACTGCTCCAAGGAATTTTTTTAAACTTCATATGTCGATAGACCTCGCAAGGGGCTATCGATATGTTTTTTGAAGAACTCCGTAATTTTCCTGTGGCGCCCTCTACGAAGCTTGGAAGTTTGACACTTCAAACTCCTTTAATTAATAAACGAAAAAAGATAGGAAGCTGGGGTTTTCACCGAATCGCTCAGTGCGTAATGGAGCATATGAATATGCAAAGAAATATTACACTCGTGGATATATGTAAGCGCACCGGCCCCCTCCACCCTCTTTTTTAGAAAAATATTTTTTTTATTCTAACGGTTGTTATTTGTTTGCGTCAAAGAATCTTTTTCCGCGTAAATAAAAAATCGATTTTTTTATGCCCTACAAAATACAATTTCCAGGGACTTAGAAAATTTTACCTCGGCAGCAATAGCGATCGGTACTAGTTAGACCGCGCGACGGCCTAGCGGTACGGACAGCCCCGCGCACTTTGGTTCAGAACCATTGCCATACTGTCGCGCTACATTCATTTCTTTAACCGGTATTACAACAACAAGTTATAAATTATTTATCACAATTTTGTATTTAATACTTAATTTGATATTTAAAAAATAAAAGTAGCATCTGTAAACATAATCCTTCTTTTGCGTACTTGTTTCGAATGCGCTTTTCAACTTGGGGAGCAGGAAATTAAACAATTCTACAAATGCATGTATTTTTCCTATAGAAAGTATTCAAAGTCAGCGCCCTGTATATGCTAAGCTTTAAAAATGTCGACATGTGAGGTATTGTTCGCCGTAAAAAGAAAACTAAACCTCGTTGAATTTTTATATATAAACTTAAATAGCGAGTTCTGTTTGAAATATCCGTTTTGGGTCTCTAGGAATCCAAAAAAGTGGTTTTTAAAAAATGTCTGTCTGTTATAAAATCACAGCAAACTCAATTTGCAGTCACAATATCACGTATATAGTAGAGAATGAAGTATGCCTGGTTGCATATTAAAAGGAAATTAAGGGGTACCGCAGATATTTGGCGGGACTTCTTACAAGCCTTGTAGGTCTATTCGTTACGAGGCAAGGTTTTAGGATAGCGCTTGAACAACCGTTTTGAGGAAAATAACTCTACTGTTGAATAAAGATGATATGAACAGTTTCCAGTATGGGAAAGTCCAGGGAGGCAGTCGCGTCCACTTATTTTATTATCGCGCAAAAGAGAGAGTATAATGTAGGTAAGATTATATATGTTATTGTTAAGAAAATTACTGCTTTAATATCCAAGTTGGTGCCCACTTGTACTGAACACGTAATTAGTGGTGTTTGCCGATGTTCATAGAGGAAGTGTTAGTAAAAATTCAACACTATAGAATTATATTTCGAGAATTACAGATTGTACTATAACGACGCTACCAAATACACAATCATTATACGCAGAAAACCAACTGTATACCTATAGATTATATTCGCGATCTTTGAACAACGAGTACTGCACTAGAAATATTGTCCCTAGAAAAGGAACTATGACGTCATGAATGACGTAAGTTTTTAGATTGAAAACTAATACATTTTTTTGGAATTAAAACGTCTTCTACTTTGATATTTACTGAATAATACAGGGCTTATATGTTATCTACCTACTTATTATTTTAATGGTCAATGATCAGAGATGGGTTTAGCTTTTCGAGAGGCGAGGCTTGGGCTCTTTTTAACATTTTTTTTATAATAAATTTATGAACACCGCTACTAGTGCTTCCTAATAAAACAATTACTAAATAAGTCTCATTATACAGTAAAATATATTATTTTAATTTTGTAACATTAACGCTAAATTTTCACTTCTAATAAAACTTACCTATTTTGATCTGCCTGTATATTTTATTTCTATTTTTTATATTTATTTTTTATTTTTAAATAACTGATACACATATTAAACCCAGGTATCAAAGGAAAAATTGGAAGTAATACACAACAATGTAAAACAAAGAACATGATTGTAATCAAGTTGTTATACAGAGTGTTTAAAATTATACAGGGACTAAATAGTGAATTAAATAGTAATATTAACTATACAAATAAAATTAACATACTATAATCTTGCAAAATTTCTGAAATGTCAAATATTATGATTAATATATTTTTGCGTGCCCTTAATTATTTATTTGCATATAGCATATTTTGGGCGAATAACTGAAGGCAGTTCAGCACCCTCCTGGCACTTAACCCTTTTAATATAGTTAGTACCGTGGCGCACTAACCCAGAGAGACCGACAACTTTAGGGGTTCTCCAAAGCTCAATTCGCTCTTAATATCATCATCATACAACAGCGATCTCTTTCTATCTCATTATCTGTAGCTAATATATAGAAATAAGACCATCTGTTCTCGCTTATTATACTTTTATATTTATATTCTATGTAGCTTAGTTTTTTTAAATATCATTGTTTACACTGTTAACACTTTTCCAGTAAACAAGACCTGTTAACCTACTTGGTATTCATAATGGATTTGTCCAAAAACTGAACCGAACCCAATACCTGCAATATATACCCATTTTATGAAGATATCTAAATGTAAAAAATAAATATGTTAAGGAAGAGAAACAGGAAGAAAGCAAAATTGATAATAGTAGAGCATCAAGTTACGCCATAATTTTTATTTCCAACAGTTACCCATTATATAGAGGGTGCTGATAGCTCGGTTGACAGAGCACGCGCTTTCTAGGCAAAACGTCAGTTATGGTTTGGGTTAGATCCTCCAGCATTAGCAAGCAGCTTGTAGAAGTTAACCCACCACACACAATCCCTCATTCCTCTTGGTAATCGTGGAGTCTTCTAAAAACCATGACAGAGAAGATGCCGGTGCCCATCAGTGGGGCGAAAGACTGTTAACAAACCAATTGTCTTAAACATTCTTGGTAACAATACGTTATTTAAGAAAACCGTCATTAAAAATACTTTAACCTAGCCGAAAATTAAAAATATGCAGTTATAAGTTAAAGAATTCCTAATTAAATTATAAATTCTTATCGATGTTTTTAATACAAGGAAAACTAAAACCTTAAACCTGCTACTTAGTTAAGCGATCAAATTTATTTAGGACCTGTAATAATAGCCTGGAAAAACTTCACATTAACATGTTTTGCTTATTTATATTCTCTTGAAGAACAAAGGTAGAGTTCTAGAGGGTCGCTTTTGAGGTGGACAGAATACCTCATACCTAACTAGTTCATATCAAGCCAGGCCTTAACCCTCAGGACACAACTGTCCTTTATTGTTGGTGCTAATTACTTCAAACTTCAGAAAATTACAAACGTACACGGTATCGTGTTGTACTTTCCCCAAAGGTCCGCAGTTACAATGAAAATGCCAGCACCTTAAGTCGTAGATTTGGGTTGAGTGACTTTTGCGTAAAACTTCTTCCAAGTGCGTCTTCTGTATGAAACTTTTCCTCTCATTTTGTTCAAAATTTAGTATCAGTTATCAGTAAATATATAAGCTCCTTTATCTAAACCGCAGTTTATCTTGAGTAAACGGTTGTACTTTCGGGAACGTGTAAATAAAACCATGTTCTTAATGCTATTTGTTTTATCTAGATATATTCTAAGAATGTAAAATTACTATTGCTACAGCGGTTAATTTAGGGCACACCATACAGAGTGTCCCGGAAGTATGTCTACACTAATTAACCACAGGCTCCTGTAACCACAATAAGACAATCTTACTTCAATGCTAGCTGAAAGTACATCGTTATAAAGCCTGAAACTTTTTGAAAAAACCAATTTATAGCAAGCACTTTCTTGGGTTTAGATCAAATTTGCTGTTTGTATGAGTAAGTAAATACTAACTTTTGACTTAATTTTAATTATTAGTAATATAAAGTATAAAAATGTCTGACGTATCACTATTGACTTGTATTTATTTAAAGATCAAAGCGAGTATTTCAATGTTTTTATATAAAGAAGAGACATTCATTTAGAACATTTTTTGTATCTTGCTTGATTTGACACTTGATGTAGTAAGTATAAAACATACAGAACAATTTCACAAGTATTTTTCAAAGACGATTCGGGGCACTATATGCACTATATCAAGTTTTAATCTTATTTCACATCATGTCATACCATATATAGGTGTTCCAAAAATATACGGACAATGCATTCATAAATTGACAACAAACCATTGATAACGTGGCCATACCTTTGTAATATTTGCTTCTTGTAATTGATTATTTTAGTATGACAAATAGAATATTAGAAATAAATAAAAAAGACGTAAATATGTAGAAAATATGGTTATGTTAATGCAACCACTGTCAACGTTATTAAAGAAATTTGGATAGGTGTAACTTCAGGATAGATGTAACTTCGGAGAGCTGTAATACCGTAACAAAGCTTGGAGCAGCTAAGCAGCACCCTCTATAAATGGTTGACACAATGCAACATACGTATAGCATGGTAACCAAAATCATTTTATCTTCAATTTTGTTAAATTGTTCACTGGTCCCAATGAAAATACTAAGTCAAGGTGTCAATTTACTTAAAGTTTAAGTAAAATGTTTTCATATAACGAGAAAACACATTTGTTGCATATTTTTGGTGAACACAACGTAAATGCGGCTCCATTTCGCAATTTACATAGCTAGCCAACCAGAAAACCACCACCTGATAAAATATTTACGCTTTGAAACGTCTGTAAAAACATAAATTAAATCCAGCAGATGTAGACATGTAGACACGAAAGGATTGTGGACATGGAAACTAAATCAGCAGAGTTAGAAGCTGTGCATGCGGTGTCCACTGGACTTCTGTTGCTGCCTTGATAAAGAACTTATGTCCAGGTATTCCTCCGCCAAGTTACTTTAGTTAGTCCAAGTTCCTACTGACAATGTTAGACCCATGGTGGCTTAGCCACCCCACTGTGGTGATCTAAGGTTGAGCAAAAAAGTAGTCATAAAACTAACCAAGACCAAGCACTCTAACATCATCTACGGTAACCCTTCTGGAACTAATCTCTTTAAGTATATAGTATATAAAAGGGGAACCATAAAGAATGAATTCCACCGGCAATTGGCACACCAGCCAAGAACGATTTGGACACAAACGAATACAGGAAGTGGTAGAAGGTAATCCCATTCTTCGAACGGGGACGGACTATATCCTTCCAGAATATTCCTTCAACAAACCATTCACTGTGAGATATAATCGCAATGACTGGGCCCAAGAAACCTCACCTCAACTATCAAGGTGGCTAGTCTGGTATACAGACGGCTACCGCACAGCAGAAGGCACGGGTCCGGAACATGTGAAAGAGAACATTAGTGTATCTCTGGGAAATACAGCCAAACTCTTGCAAACTCAAATCTTTGCAATAATGCCATGATTCAGGAAAATGCACAACGCGGATACACCCAACAACCCATAAGCATTCTATCTGACAGCCAAGCAGCTCTAAAAGCACTGGAATCACCTTGTATTCAGTCTAAACTAACGAGAGAATTTCTGAACTACCTCACATCCTTTTATGAGGAGAACGTAGTTCAGCTCATAACAGTCAGGGCACTCGGGGGTGGAGGGATATAAAAAATAAGAAATGGATACATCCACCTCTGAACCTGTATTCGGTTTACCTAAACGAAGCACATATTTGTAGCTGGAAGTCAGTACAGGAATATAAACCGGAGAAGGAAATAATGGGAGCGCCTTCTCGCAGACTCACAACTGATGTCCTCCATTTAAAACGAACTTAGATTAGACGGCTGATTGGACTTAAAATAGGGCCTGCCATTTGTGAAAACACCTACATGAAATTGGCGCATACAAAGGAGACATACTCTATAGACTATGTGGAGAATAGGAAGAGAAAGCCTCACACATAATCTGTGACTGTCCAGCACTTTACCACAAGAGACAGCGGTTATTCGAGAGAATACTTCGTGAAACAACGTTCACACATGAGAACCTCGTAAGAAACATCCTGCAACTCCTTGAGGGTACAGATCTACTAGGAAAAGATCGGGTGCCCGCAGAGGACCATAGAGTCGAAGTGCAAACTGGGCTATTGCCGAAATATGTATTTAGGTTTTCTAAATATCGTTGTGGTAAAGAGTTTCCTAACGTTTTATAAACGACTTGGATTAATATAATTTAATCATCCAACATTTATTATTTTAATTATAGTTTTCGCTTAATTAATATGTTCAATAAAAAACCGCATAGGAAATTAGCCAGTTAACTTCCGTCGTTTTAATTGCCGTAACAGTATATTTAACTGATAAAGTCAGCCGTCACAATTTATTCTTATGAATGCGTGAGTTGCTAAATTAACTAAGCTTTTACTCAAATATCAAAATATGTATTTCCAGTAGATTATAATATAGAATATAGAATTAAAAAAGGTTTATTAGAATTTATTTATTTTTTCATCGAATGAAGTCTACCATCACAGTTTCTGACTTAACTTAATAACTGCCATCGTAGTAGTAGCCGGGACCGACGACTTTGATGCGCCCTGCGAAGCACAGCCGATTGCTGTTAATTGTACTACTAAACGAACCACCCATTCTAGCAGAGACGCGTTGCTTAACTTTGGTGACCGTTTGACTGGTCCCAGCAGCGTTTGACTATAGACCAACTTTAAAGAAAATCATGTTCACATGTAACAAGTTTCCAACATTTTTCACTAACCCGATTAAAAACCACGTAGAGCCCAATTATTGTCAGCGCATTTGTATAATACCCGGTATAATCTCTCTCTAGCAGCCCCTAGTAGTCCACTTCTGGACATAGGCCTCCCCTTGTTTTCTCCATGATTCTTATCTTGTGCCAATTGACACCAATTTTTCTCTGCTTTGTACTATATGTTTTGTCCATTGATGTTTGCCTTGTCGAGCGACGTATCCAGCCAAATGCTATTTAAATTTCGCTATACAAGTTATACATCTTTCACCTTGGTTCTTTGCCGTATCTCTTCGTTCATGACATGATCTCTGAGACTTAATCCCAACAACATTCGCTCTATTGCTCAATGACTTATTTTAAATTTATTTGCTGATTTTACTGTGAACTTTGTGGTTTCCATAGCGTAAGTCATCACAGGAAGTATGGAACTATCAAATTAATTGGAATGTCTTGGTTCTTTAAAACCTTAGTCAATTTTCCTGTGGCTGCGCATATTAGTCGAATGCGCCAGTTTATTTCAGTGATCTGGTAAACATATTCTTCAACTATTTCTATTTCCTCACTTCCCACACGTAACATTTTGTCTTCTGAGGTCATGACTTCTGTTTTGTTCATAATCATGCGTGGTCCAATTTCGGCTGTTCTTCTAACATATTTTGTAGTTTCATAGTTTGATTGAAAAGCACAATATCGTCTGCGAAACGGTACAATACATATACTAATATGTCCCATGACTCGAGCTCCATAGCTTACAAGCGTTTTATTGAGGCCTCTTGGCGACTTCATTAGGAACATGTGTAGTATTTATTTTTCCAACTGAAAATTGTCTAATATTATTTACATTTTCTTATAAAAATTAGTGAAACTTCTTCTGTAAACGAATAATGCGCCCGTATTCACCAGTAATGGAAATGAAAGACTGACAAGTGTAGACTATCAGTGGAGATTTCTTAATCACAGAATACCAGATCGAGGCGTATTCAGCAGGTTTCACCGATTTCTAAGGAAAAACGGATTATTTCTTAAAGTTACCCCTGAACGTGAACCAGATAACGTTAATCAACAGAAATTGATATTAAAGATGGTTGAACACCACTAATCTATGAAAAATATCTAGTCACGCAGGTGCTATACAAATGAGGGTATAGCGTAAAGTACATAATTTTGGCTTATACCCATATCATCTCCAACGAGTACAGCCTTTGTTACCAACGGATTTAAATTTGGGACGCAATTCTGTCGTTGACTCACAGAACTTTAGCATCTTTTTAACAACATTTTATTTCTTGGCGAGACTACCTTCGATAGAGATAGTATCAATAAAACCCGAAACTCACATTGTTGGTCCACACAAAACCAATCAAACAAATTTTCAGCACATTTCAGTAAACATTTGGGGGGAAATTATTAACAACTAACTTATCGAACGTTTTTTTTTATGGAAGGGCGTTTAACAGGCGAGCTTTATTTCCACATTTTACAGGAAGAACTGCTCCTTTTCATGGAGAATGTTCTTCTTTGAAACAGAGTTCAAAAGCGGTTACAACAGTACGGTGCACCGTCTCATATACATTAGCAAATACCTGAATTTTCAAACAATTTGTATAACGACCACTGGATCAAAAGACGTGCTCTCGTTTCTTGGCTTTCCAGGTCACCTAACACCCTTTGACGATATTTTTCGGGCTCATATAAAGTCAATAGTCTGGGGATGTGTACAATAAGAAATTCTCCTGATATTGTGAAGTGAACTGTTAGATCAATTTTACGCAGAACCAAACTTTGATATTGACATTTACAACAGAATTTGTAAATAAATATTTAAATAAACAATTCAAAGAAGTTCGTTTGCATTTCAGCACTTCAACTCTTAAAGGTTATAGTTCTGGCAGGAAGCATTTTTAGATATATGATTATTAAACAATTTCGACTTCAAATGACTTCAATAATACTCCCTTAAGGTATAGATCTCGTGTCAAGGGACACCCTGTAGAAGAAAGTATAAAATTATATTTCTTCATTTATTTTTGTAACATTTACATTATTGTTTAGCTGTAAAACGGTAATATATAAACAAAATCGAAATTATTATTCTGAAATAAATATTTTCTTTACCATAACTATAATGGAAGTTATTAGTAATTAGATACCGATTAGAAATTAACTTTCTGATAACACCCTGCAAAAATCGCCAATGTGGCCAATTAACACCGATTCAAACATTTACCAGTTGATACCAGACTTTTCGCAATGAAGCAGATATTGTAAATCAGAAAATAGTTATTTTTGGTAACAAAGCACAAACGAGGCTACGAAAAACTTTCTTTCTCTGGGGGATATTTAAGCGAAATGAAAGCAGCAACTGAATAGCGCCCCTATATTTTTGGTATTCCTCGTTTCATTAGCGATCAGAAGAATTTGTACTTTCCTTATTTGGCGTATTCAGACAAGTCAACGTAATCAAACGCAAAGCCCACCAAATCTGATGCGAATATAAGCGACAGCCTGTTTCTATTTGTATTGGAAGCGCGTCTATTCACATATTCAGAAGCCCTTACCTAGCGTTTTGCTGCAACAAATCAAATTTGTGTCAGGGTGACTTCGAGAAAACGTGCAAAAAATTAATACTGATATTCGATTCTTGCGCACATTTTCAACATAGCATTTTTTCCTTATACAGAACATCTACTTTTTTAAATTTCAGTTTATTGTTTATCCTAAGTGCAATCCCTGGGCGTTTATAAATTTACGTAAGGTAGGTTCAAATAGCGTCCAAAGGTGGCAGTAAGAACAGCCAATTTTAATCGACCTGGTGTTAGTAATTTAAATTAAAACTTATTCCCCAGGCTTCCATACGGAAACAAACATATTCGTTAAAATATCAGGTGCTATCTGATCAGAATATCAATATCCTACGAGGTTTGTTCAACCCAACTTTGATCAACTTAGCCTTGAAAACAACTGCAATAATCAAATGACGTTTGTTAATGTAAATAGTGTTTATAAGCAACACATTAATCAGTTTCTGGAGTTTGAATTTGATTCTGACTTTTAAACTTCGATTTTGAAATGGCGTTTGTTGTTGAAAATCCGTCCAACTTTGATCAGCGTGCGGTGCTACAATTTTTATGTTTGGTTTGACGAACTGTGAAGGTATGGCGCCGAAAATTTAAAAAAGGAAAAGAGGGGACTATGGATGAGCTGCAACCAGATGCACGGTGTACTGCATTAACAGAAAACAATATGGCATGTATGAAAGGCCTATTAGAGAAAATCGTCGAATTTCAATTAGAGAAATTTCAGAAATAGTTGGTGTGAGCGTAGGATGTGTTCGTAGTATTGTTCGTAATCTGGATTACAACAAAGTTTGTTCGCTATGGATTCCGCGTCTCTTGTCTAATAAACAAAAATGCTTGCGAATGGGCTTATCTCTGCAACACCTCACAGACTATCGGCAAAACAGTGATAACTTTCTTCTGTAAATAGTTGCTGGTGACGAAACTTGGTGCCATTACTACGAGCCATCTAGTAAGTTAAGGTATCGTCGATACAGTGGAAACATTCAAGTTCACCACCACCAAAGAAGTTTAAGGCACAACCTTCTGCAGCAAAGGTGATGGCAACATTGTTTTTCGACCATGAAGGACCCTTGCTGATAGAGTTTAAGGAACCTGGAGTAAATGTCAATGGAAATCTACACAATGAAACTTTGAACAAGCTTCATCAATCAATAACCCTTACACTCCCGAACCTATTTCAGAGTAGATTAATTTTGTTTATATTTTTTCCGGGAATCGAATCCTGGAATTTTAGGATACTCACAATTGTGGTTATCGGGATTGTACCTGTAATACTCACAATTGTGCAAGTGTCACAATTGTGGTACTGGGTGTATAATAAACATGAATATTCATGAAATAGGAATGAAACTAAGATCTGAATTCTAAACAAATTTGTTTCGTATGGAATTTTATAAAACAGTTCTAACTTTTAGTGAAACACAAATACACATTGCATTTGTTACAGCGCACTCCAGATCGGCTTTTTCATGATTCCAACCGGTAGCAAAGCGGATTTTTCAATTCATCGTTGATCGGCCAGTGATTAAAAAAATCGTAGCGTTTATCTTCGCAGGGTAATGCAACAGGTATACATCATTTTTTGCTTGGTTCCTTTTCGGTCTCTTCTTCATTTTCGGTGAGCTCACCTTCATCGAAAGATCGTTTTTTGGTAGCTTCTAATAAATATTCCCCAGAGACAGTCTAAATTCCAAAAAATCCATTATATCTTTAGATTTGAAATTGTTGTTTTTACAGTCTACTTTGTATTCCATCCAGCTATTTACAATCGCCAAGTCAAATAAGTGTAAAATAACTTTGAAAGTCCATTTTCGTGTTTTAAAGAAGGTTCGGTAACATTCAAGCATTTGGTCACATGGTTCGACTCCTCCCATCATTTGGTTATATTCGCGAATAACTTTTGGACAAGGTACCTCTACGAACTTTTTGTTTGCTTTATCCCATCTTTCCACATTTGACTGGGACTCTATTCCAATTGCTGTAGAAACCGACTTATTATCTCTCCATTTGGTTACACAGATTTTTATGTCGTTGCTTACGATTCCTTCAGATTCTCCCCTCCCCATAGCTGTGTCCTTTTTAAAAGTATACCCTTTGATTCTGTTCCCTTGAAGAGTTGTTGTTCCATAAATATTTAATTCGCTTAATTTTACCATTAAGGGTATTGTGGTAAATTATCTATCAAAGAAAATGAAACTATTTGGTGGCAGAGTTTCAATGAGTCTTGAAACAACCACTGGACCTAATCCAAACTCTTTATTTTTAAATGGTGTCAAAGTTCCTTGATAAATTTCAAAGTCAAGGACTATTCCAGTGGACGTGGTAGCAACAAAGTTTTTAACACCAACCGGCCTTGCTTTATTCTTTACGAATTGTCGTATGTCACAACGTCCAAGAAAAGGTATCATTTGTTCATCGATTGAAAATGATCCATTGTTACTCCTTTTTATTGCTTTGCACCAATTTCTAACAAAATCTATCATTGGCTGTAGCTTCCAAAGATGATTACGTTTCTTTCTGTCCTCGGGAACACGAAGGATATCCTCCACATGAAAATTTACTCGTAAAGTATAAAACTTATCTCGTGGCATTGCATTAGCAATTAAAGGAGTTCTGTATTTAACATTCCAGTGCATATGTATTCTGGGGAACTTAATACAGCCGATGATAGCATGCATACCGAAAAACTTTTTAATTTCTTCAGAAGTTACAGATGATTTTAATTCTTTTCCATTTTTTGAAAATAATACTGTGCGGGCGTAAAGCCCCCATTTCAAAAAAATCCTCACCTAAGTACCTACTAAAGTAACCCCTTTGGGGTCAATACCTCTTTAGGATTATCTACAATTTCCTCTTCTAATTCTTTGCTTTTAAAAGACGTTTTTTTTCCAAGTAAAAGTACTTTTTTATTATTAATCACTACGGGTTGAATGTTTCCAATACTGCTGTTGCTCTCACCAATTTCATCACTATTACTAGCATTAGCTTCGAACTCATCTTCCCCATCACTGTCATCTTGATTCCAAAGAACGCCTTCATCGCCCTCATAAACTATTTCAAAATCGTAATCGATTTCACCTAACAATTCATAAATTGCATCTGGGTTGGCTCGAAACTCCTCCAAATTAATTTTTTCTTTCGGTCCTGAAAATATCCGTAACGTTAACATTTTATGTTATTATAAGTTTGAACACTTGTTCTTTCAAGCTTAAAAATAGTTTTACTAGGTTCATTCCCAAGCACCACAATCGTGATATACTAAAGAAATTATACTAACCTTCAAGAAAGTGTACACTTGTATGCATGCAAATATTACAATAAAGCGTTTTTACAGTGGTACATCCTTAAAATTTTAACAATTGTATTGTTAAATAACTTAAAAGAAATACTTCTGTTCGCTGTCATGACACTGGATTTTACAACATGTTCAAAACAGAAAACCATGCCATTAAAACGAAAACTGCAGCAAACAGCGTTGCCGTGTCTTTCAGAAACGTACTCACAATCATATGATCCAGAAGGCAGCACTTTCCAAAGTAATTTTGACCCTTAAAATAGATATAAATAAGACGCTCACAATTGTATCATGTTGGAGCGTAAGGAATAAGACGCAAATGTCCAGGAAAACTTACGCGTGGGGTCATTTTGCTACACGATAATAGTAGGCGTCATGTTGCTAATGTGGTAAAAGAGGATCTTCAGCGAAAGAAATAGAGGGTTTCAGAGCATCCGCCCTATAGCCCGGATCTATTGCCTTGCGATTTTCACATTTTTGAACAGCTGAAAAAGGCGTTAAAAGGTCGGCATTTTGAGTCTGACGCAGAATTACAGATAGCTGTGCAAGACTTCTTCAATCGGCAGCCACAAGAATTCTGTGGGCAGGGTATACGTCGGTTAGTAAAACAAGTGGATATGTGCCGGTAGGGTAATTATTTCTAATTAAATTGTTGAATACATTGCAGGATATAGAAATATTAATTTAGTCATAGTTAGATAGATTCTACTATGGACAATTAATTTTATAAGTAAGAAAATCTGTTTTGCAGAAATGAAGTAATTCAATGTTTAATTTAAATCTAGACAGATTTCAAATAAAAATCTGTATAAGAACAGCGTATTTATACAGCGATTTCTCCCTTACTAATTTCAGTACTGTGCGTTTTATGAAGAGGCATTCAAATATAAAAAGTTTCCTTTGATACCAGTAGCTCGTTCCATTCATCCATATGTTTTATTACAGGTTGTAAAAAGATTTCTCAATTATTTTCTGCTACTTTACGCTGGCATTATTCGGCCTGGGAGTTAAAGCAATTTAAGGTCAACGAAAATTCTTGTAATGGTTTCGGACGTTTGATATTTAGCAATTTTCATTAACTTGTTTTATGTTTTAAACCTTATACATTATTAGGAACCTGATAAATTACGAAGTTTCTATTTAAAAATAACCTGTAATTACACAAAAACGAAGGTAATTATAAATAGCAACATTATTAATTAAATTTAATTAATACAGAAACATTAATTATTAAATGGCATTCCTAATGATTTTAATTTCAATTTCATATCCTGTGAATGTATAATGTTAAAAAAAGGATTGACTTACAACTAAAACAAATTTATTCAAACGCTTCGATAATCAGTGCATATTCAGGTTTAAGAAGTTTATTTTTATTTTCTTTAATTTTGTTATATTGTATTTAAAGTAAACGCCCTTATAATATCGTTTGTAGCAAAAACAACGCGTACTCTGTTAGTAAATACAATAGATGCTTTATTAAAAGCAAGCCACTCAATAGGTCCAACCGTTGACAATTAGATTCTTGATAATTCGATCGCTGATAATTAGACTCTTGAGAATTGAACCCGTAGTAACTAAACGTACCGACAATTAGACATATCGAAAATTGGTCTCACGATAATGTAACGCAACAATTTAAGTTTACGTTCTTGTGCTATTTTTATTTAAACTACGAGGGGTTAACTTTAAAAATTAGGTCGTTTGCGTAAAGACTTAGTCATTCTTTGGGTACCAAGGTTACCCAATTAATGGAAAAATTTGCTGAACAATTGTAATTATTTTGTTTCTCTGTACAATATATTTTTATATTATGTACATAAAACAGTAGTATCAAGAACAGAAACTGCGAATAAACGGGAACATCTAACGAGGCACACCAATTATTAATAATTTCCCTAATATTTTAAATTCCAGATCCATAACTATCTCAAGCTTTCAGTGTTTTCTGAATATATGGTATTGTTGTATTTGATTCAGTTTTTAGATTAGCAATTTACAGTTGTACTACAAGAAACCCCATTGCCACAGCATACATATACCAACTTTGATCAGTATTACCGCATAAATGTTCCTAATAACCGCCTCTTATTCTAAGTTTGCATTAATGCACAATAATAACACATTGCAGAAAAGACAAGAAATAAACATTGCGTATTATATGACTATGACGTCACAACTTCTTGTATAAATTATTTATATATTAAACTGTAATTTAATGATTAATTTATTAAATTACCAAAACTATATTAATTTTGTTGATATCATTTTTATAAGCATAAGAAATATCCTCATAACGTGAATAATTTTTCTAATTTATGATATTGTCAACAATTCCTTTCAGTTCATAATAAAATTTGAGTTTAAAGAAAAAATAATTTTTATATTATTATTATTATTATGAAGCTTTCGCAGGCTTTAGGGGCCCATCGCTTTTGGTGT
>JABXWE010007641.1:0-22025 GCA_014611495.1 Limonius californicus
TCTTCCTAGTTGTGTACAGGGTAGGTCAAAATTAACGAGCACCACCTTCCAAATCACAGCAGATTACTAGTACTCGTGGAAGGCCTAGAAGCCAGCAGCTTACGGGAATCGGACTCACCTTTATTGTGCCTCCTCCTAAATAAAGCTTGCAAAGTTCATACACCCAAAGAGAAAAATACACAAAAATCGAAGATGTGGTAAATTTCAACACAAATATAATTCAACTATTTGAAATAGGTGGCACAATACAAAAACAAAGACTACATCGACAATGATAATATTTATAGTATAATACAAGATTTTGTTGGAACGTTGGAACTGAAAAAGGCTCGCCGTCAGTGCTTGCGATATTTAATTTCTTAGAACACATCTACTCAGCCAGTGGCGTCGGAGTTTACAGTTTAATATAATTTATAATTACGCTTTATGTAACCAAAAGAAGAAAGAACAACTGGCGACAGAAGGTCGCTTTACATCGTATTTTTGTTTTAAAAAAGATTCAGCACTTAAAACTAGAAGATTAACTCGGAAACAGATGATATCTCCGCCACTGGACTGGAGGATCACTTAAAACAACTCGAAGAACAAACTTCCACGGGTTTAATCGCTTTTGTCCGATACAAATCGAGAAAACAATTTCACTGAAATGTTTTTGCACAAAGCTGACACTCTGCTAATATATATATATATATATATATATATATATATATATATATATAATCCGACATAGGTCGAAAATTCTTTTGCCTAACGCAAAAATACGAAACGATAACTCAATTAGCAGAAGAACTGCTAACAAAATCCGGTTTCCAAAAAAACACTCCCAAAGCTTTTTCTTCTTAATTTATTAACGATCCCCGCAGATGGCATCGGGTGACCGGGCCGAGCAAAGGTGGAAATTCAATTGTGGGCCGGAGAACATGTTAAGTCCGACTCCAGAGAAAAACGAACGAAAGTATCCACCAGCAGGAAGACTTCATCACATTGCGAAATATGGTGCAATAATTCTAGAACAATTTAACACGCAGGACCCCCTTCAAAAACAGCGCCCAGACAAAATATTAATCGGCAATTTTGCATGGTAACAACAAAAAAGGTTCACACCAACTGTTTTTGGAAAATAATATTATAGTAATCGGCTACACAGCGGCAATTAAAATATGACTTTAATTCAGATGAAAACACGCCCCTGCTGATCCCTTGCCCCTAAAATAGAAACTGTTAAATGTTCATTTGTTTTGCCCGCTTCAATCTGAATTAAAGAGTCATATTTTAAAATATGCCCGCCTGGTGTAGCCGATTACTGTATTAATTATTTTCCAAATACAGTTTGGTGTGGACCTTTTTTGGTTGGTTACAAGCAGAATGCGCGATTAATAATTTTGTCTGGGGCGGCTGTTTTTTGAAGGGGGTACTGGTGTTAAATTGGTTCTAGAATTATTGGCAACCATAATTTCGCAATGTGAGAAATCTTCCAGCTGGTGGATACTTTCGTTCGTTTTTCCTGGAGTCGGACTTAAACATGTTTCCGGCCCACAATTGAATTTCCACCCTTGGCCTCGGCCCGGTTCACCCCGAATGCCATCTTGCCGGGATCGTTTAATAAATTAAGAAGAAAAAGCTTTGGGAGTGTTTTTTTTGGAAACCGATTTTGTTAGCAGCTCTTCTGCTAATTTCGAGTTATCGTTTTCGTATTTTTGCGTTAGGCCAAAAGAATTTTCCGACCTATGGCGGATTATATATATATATATATATATATATATATATATATATATATATTAGCAGAGTGTCAGCTTTGTGCAAAAACATTTCAGTGAAATTTTTTTCTCGATTTGTATCGGACAAAAGCGATTAAACCCGTGGAAGTTTGTTCTTCGAGTTGTTTTAAGTGATCCTCCAGTCCAGTGGCGGAGATATCATCTGTTTCCGAGTTAATCTTCTAGTTTTAAGTGCTGAATCTTTTTTAAAACAAAAATACGATGTAAAGCGACCTTCTGTCGCCAGTTGTTCTTTCTTCTTTTGGTTACATAAAGCGTAATTATAAATTATATTAAACTGTAAACTCCGACGCCACTGGCTGAGTAGATGTGTTCTAAGAAATTAAATATCGCAAGCACTGACGGCGAGCCTTTTTCAGTTCGAACGTTCGAACAAAATCTTGTATTAAACTATAAATATTATCATTGTCGATGTAGTCTTTGTTTTTGTATTGAGCCACCTATTTCAAATAGTTGAATTATATTTGTGTTGAAATTTACCACATCTTTGATTTTTGTGTATTTTTCTCTTTGGGTGTATGAACTTTGCAAGCTTTATTTAGGAGGAGGCACAATAAAGGTGAGTCCGATTCCCGTAAGCTGCTGGCTTCTAGGCCTTCCACGAGTACTAGTAATCTGCTGTGATTTGGAAGGTGGTGCTCGTTAATTTTGACCTACCCTGTACACAACTAGGAAGATTTCCTGCCGTAAGCGATTTCCGTGAACTCCCCCTACTCTTCTGCGCTAAGCTGTAGGCCTTTTTCCACCAATCCTGTTGTGGGTCGACGAAAAAGCTCGTTTAGCCCGTAACAACACGGTACAGGCTTTTTCTCTATTTATGTAACTTTTATAAAATTTTTACACACAAATGCGCAGGTTTAACTCTTTAGTCTTCGTTTTTATAACTAACATCAAATTTTAGACTGCTAACTGCAAAACTGTATTAAGACAACAAACATCATTTAACCCTTGACTACTATGCACGGGTCCTAGGGAACCAAGCTCTTTTAAATTTTTGAATAACTTGACTGACGTACGAGTGAGGGCGCTACGCGTCCACGTATTTTCCTATACTGTCAAATGAAGCTGAGTATAATCTATATAATCTGTGGCTCAGTAGTGCACCAAACGCCGCAAAGTGCAGTTGCGTTTTTTTGGTTATAACAAATTTGGGTCCCAAGGACACACGCATAAGACAAACGTTACAAAATATAATTGGTGAGTTATCCTTATTTTAGCCAATTTAATTAAAAATAGCATCATTATCTATAGTTTTTAGTTCAAAATGGGGTCCAAAAGGTATTTGAACGAAAGTGGCATAGCAGCTCTCTTCAATAATGAAGATGATGACGATGTTGAAACTTGAAATACAGAACCTCCATTGCCAGCGTTTGACAACATTACAACTGAAGCAGATAAAAGTGATTAAGAATATGCAGGCAGTCATGACAGCCAGAGTGACATTTCATGCGGGTCAGATGATGAGTGGGAGCCTGAAAATAACGAAGTCGAAACCGAAATTTCGGAGGAAAGCGATGAATCTGAAGAGCACAAAATGAGTATGGATCAAGAAAATGGTCAAGAGGATGTTCAAGAATATTATCAGGAAGGTAGGCAGGAAGATCCTACTAATATTGACGACGCAAATCAGCCAAGACAAACAGGGGTTTGGCATGGTAAGGATCGAACTATATGGGCAAAACAACGCCCTAAAAGACGCAGGACTACTGCTGATAATCTTATACGCTTTTTACCTGGCCTTGCTGGTGATGCGAAACATAATCCTCCAAGTAATGCTCTTGAAGCATGGGATCTTCTAATCAGCGGGAAATGTTACAGTCAATTGTAGAGTGGACTAATCAAAAAATATCAGCGATGAATGTTACTTATACTACGTCAATAAAACTTCGCCCTTCATTCATTTTTGAAACCAATCTCTCAGAAATCAAGGCGTTTGTGGGTTTGCTATATTTACAAGGCATATTTAAATCAAACCACGAGGATTTACGTTCAATGTGGAACACAGATGGAACGGGTAGAGACATTTTCAACTGTACCATGACTTTGGCACGATTCTATTTTTTGCTGAGTTGTTTACGTTTTGACGATCAAGAAACAAGATCTGAAAGAAGGAAAATATCCAAATTAGCACGATTCAAGAACTTTTTGAGAAATGTTAGTACCGTTTCGGGGTAGGTGTAGTTTCCGTATGTACATGCCCAATAAGCCTGCAAAGTACAGAATTAAAATTCAAATTCTGGCTGATGCAAAGACACATTATATGTGTAAAGCAGAAGTTTATTGGGGGAAAAGCATCGTAAATCAACTCAAGAACCCATTGCCGCATCCCACGCAAGTTGTCAATTGTTTGGTCAATCACCTTTCTTTGAAAAGCAACCGGAATATAACAGCTGATAATTGGTATTCGTCAGTGGAGACAGTAAACGAGTTACAAAAACATAATTTAGCTTACGTTGGAACTCTGAAAAAAAGACAGATACTCCTCGAATTTCTGCCAAACAAAAAACGTCCAGTACTTTAATCTCTTTTCGGATTTCAAGCGAAAGTTACTTTAGTCAGCCACGTTCGTAAGAAGAGTAAAGCCGTTGTTTTGTTATCAAGCATGCATCATGACTCCTATGTGAATACAGTTTCGAAAAAACCAGAAATAATAGAATTCTACAATTCAACTAAAGCTGGCGTAGATGCTCTGGATCAGAAATGTGCTGCTTATTCTACGTCTCGAAGGACCCGTCGTTGGCCAATGGCGATTTTCCATTGCATTTTAAATGTGACTGGGGTTAATAGCAGAGTTCTGTACCAATTTTCACCAAATGGCAAGGAGATTACACGATATAATTTCATCAAATAGCTCGGAATCGCCCTTTGCAAGCAACACATGGAGACCCGCATGAATAACAAACGCATCCTATGTCATCTTCGACACCTGATCGCCAAGAAGCTTGGTACATCTTCTACTACTACTACTACTACTAACAGTTGAAACAGCCCTTGAAGAAGATATCTCCAGGTCCAAAAGAAAGAGAAGCGTTTTTTGCTTCCTAAAAAGAAACGAAAATGCAGCATGTCATGCGCACAGTGCAAAAAACCACTTTGCATGACATGTGCCAAAAAAGTTTGTGCAGACTGTTTTGAAAACTAAATATAGGCATTTAACGTTTGTTCATTATATTACCAAATACTTTTTGTAAGAATTCAAGTTTTATTTGATTTTGTTTCTAACATTGCTTTATTTTTTTCTTTGGGTCCCTTGGACCCTGGCTTAGTACGAGCGGACTAAATATAGTTGCATAGTAGTCAAGGGTTAACCGACAAGTAGACAATCGGGTTCCCAAGGAAACCAAATCCTACCAACTTCTTAAAATTTGTACGGGTTTTTAGAAAATACCCCGCATTTAAAATGTAGTAGTGAATCTAGTCCGAAACCATAGTTCCCAAAACAATCTTCCTATAGAAAATAATGAAAAACCTGTAAGATCGTATGTTTTTATTGAAACTATCGTGTATTAAATAGGTGCATTTCCTAAACGCGATTCATTGGTGAATATGTTCTATTTTTTTATAATTTATCAGTACATAAATCACGCTTTCTTAAGAAAATTAACGAAATCGGCATCAACAATCAACCATTATTCTGAAGACTGTTTGTTATACATCTTCAGTAGCAAGGCCAGGATTGAATAGGACCATTGTAATATCTGCAAAAAAATATTTTTAGTGCCTGTTATAACTCACAGCAGAAGCACGATACTTACAGCACCAAATGCTGCTAGTGATAAGGTCGACAATTTCAGAGTCGTTATTTTAAGAGGTCTTTTAGAACGCTCCATTAGTATAAACAGATATTTCCGTACTTTGGTTCCATATTTGTGCCAGTTGGACATATAACAAGCGTCCCCTATTTTAATACTCTAAAAAAATTATCGAATATAATAATTGGATCTCGATTATGATCATGATGATGAATAATTGGATATAAAAATGTAAGTGTAAATTTTACCTGCAGTATTATTTCATTTCCATACCAACAGTATAAGAATAGTTGTTCCAGCATGGCAATGAAGTATACCGTCAGCAAAACAAATTGAAACGAAAACGAAATCTGCGAAAACATTTATTTTGAGTTAACTAATGTAAAATTCTAAGTATATCTCTTTGATTAATCTCTATTGGATAAAGAGTATATCATCGAGTTTGCTTACCAAAATGAAATGGAACAAAGTCTGACAAACACATATTATGCTTGCTAAAAATTGCACCAAGAGGCCTAGAGTAAAAATGCGTTCGATCAGGTCAATAAACCTAAGAAAACAGCAAAATTTAATATAATACTATTTGTTTTTCTAACCGTTGTCTTACTTTATAATAGAGAGATGGTGCTCAACACATTGCTTCAAATATACGATGGCGGTCTTATCGAGTTCTTCCGTTATTTCATTGCATTTGGTATCAAGATTATCCTGCTGTCCAAAACGTTCAATCTTTACAGCTAAAATTTCCAATTGTGCAGCAGCTATTCCCATTAAACACCAACAGAAGGTGTCTAAAGAACAGTTATTCCAGGCAGCGCAAGCTTCGCCAGCTGACTGAAAGGCATACATAAGCCAGGTATATTTTCCCAAGTCGTATGGGAAAGGAAAAGGGAGGGGTATATTATCCAAAATGGGATAAATTAAATATAGGAATGCACATCCCATGTAGAGTAATCGTAGAATCTTAGTAAAAATAGTTGAAAATTTTATAGAATCTACCATGTAGTGGTTTGAATCTTCAGGATATGACATAAATATAGGATCTTCAAGAAAATCAATCATATCCCACAATAGCTGTCTGTTGTAATAAAAAGCCCCCATTTTGATTAAGTAAGCTGACCATGTTATCAAGATGTAGAGAATCTCAGAGAGTTTGGTAAAATCGTTGTAGTCATTTATGGCTTCTATGCACATAGTTGTAGTAACTCCTACAGACAAAATCCATGAAATTGATGTTCTGATTTTGTAAATCCAACCGGGATTCTTATGGGGCCAAATTCCCGAAAAGTTCATCATTTCTAAATGGATTGTGAATGCGTTGAAGTCTCTAAATCTAGCCATCTGAAAAAAATTTATATGATTTAATCCGATTTAATATAATAATACACAAATTTAAAGCGTTGATCTACCGAAATTTGAGTAAGTTCTCCTAGAGTAACAGTTGCACTTACAAACTAGATTATTCCCAAATCCAGATGAATATAGATGGTGTTATAAGTATACAAACATTTAGAGGAAACCATGACCATTGAAATACTATCAATATGTATTTCAGTAAATTGCCATCTTCAGTACGGACAAGTATGTAGTTCAAAGTATCTAAAATAACTCTGACTCAGGTAAACTTTCCAAACCATGTTCTTCACCAAGCCAACAATGGAATACTAATGATATTGGACGTCCAGTCTCCAAGGTTAAATAGTGTTTAGACTTTTATTGTGGACTTGGTGCAGAGCATATTTTCCGAGGATTGCCCCAACCAGAGTTACCCCAGACATTTGAAAGTAAGTAGTATTGCTACTGAAGTTGGTAACTTAGTTGCTAAAATAAGTAAATATTTGGTGGTAAGAGGTTCCCATAAACTGTTTAACTTCCATTCTTGACTTAGTAAAAAATATATCTGCAAAGGTTTACCTTTACCAAAGTTAGTTGAGATAGTTTAATTCAAGCAATTTCAATTCGTACTAAAGGTGGAAATTTAGTTACCGACACAAATAAATAGGTGGTGGTAAAAGATGTCCTTCGTGTCACAAAAAACAGTAGCTATAAGCTTTCTGTTCTAGAGCGTTTGTGAGAACTTTTTGGCTTTCAGGTATCTCGTATGTTTCCACTGCAGTGATTGTTGCTTGATTTCAACATTTGTAAACAAATTCAAAATCTCGTCGATGGTCACAATTCCTTCAGGTACTCATCGAAGGTCAGTGCAGATGCTTCTTGCGGGTTGTTGTGAATATCCGTCAGCATCTTTGGCACCCACCGCGCACAAAATTTGTAGTATTGTAGTATGTTCGAGAAAATTTCATACAGTACCGTACGTGTAATTTGAGGAAAATTTGCGGCTATTTCCGAAATGTAAAACGCCGATCTTCACAAATATTCTTATTCACAACTTATTAGTAATTGTAGGTAGTTCCCAAATTAGCTTGGAGTTCCTGAGTGCCTGAGACTTTTTTTGCATTAGCATTTCACTAACCATGTCGATTATCAGTACCACCGATTGCGAGGTGTAATTGGTTATTCGTTTTTTTAATGCAAAAAGCATTTGTTCAACTGAAGTTTATCGACGGTTAGTTGAAGTGTATGGAGACGTGGAGCATGATGAACGAGGTGAACGTGCGCAATATCTTCAGTTATTCAACGAAAAGAGAACAAGCGTGTGTGATGAATATATCTGGATGTCCATCTATCATCAGAAAAAAAACTGTTGTTGATGCACACATTCGACAAAACAGGAGATTTACAATTGCTGAGATTCCCTACTGCTTCTTGTTATGTTGTTTATGAAGTTGTAAGTGAACAGTTTCACTGGAAGAAGATTTGTGAAATGTAAGTCCCAAGAATGCTGATACCAGAACACAAACAGAGAGAATGGCTGCTTTTGGGCATTTCTTAGTCGTTCTGAAATTAAGTGACAGTCTCTTGAGTGGCATCTACCAAACATAAAAAGTTTAAACAGGCACCTTGAACCATGAAAGTAGTGGGAACGGTTTTTTTGAACCAGAAAGATACTACGAAACCTTAAAAAAGTTACGGTGCACTATACGCAAACGTCAGCGTGCCTGCTTTACGACAACGCGCGTCTTCAACTTATTCAAAACACGGCACAGGATCTGGGGCCATACGAATTTTATCGCTTCCTAAAATTAAAGGAATTTTTGATCAGAAAACGAATGCAGACGGATGAAGATGTCCGCCAAACTGGCGCCGACTGACTTAAGGAAGGAAAAAGAATAATCAACGTAGGTTCATTCTCCGCAAGGGGGCAACCCGCTATAGGGGTTAGTCGAGTTCCGCACCAGAACCCTAAGCGCCTCTTCAGCCAGTAATGAGAATGTAAGGATAGGAAAGACCAGGAAAAGTGGATGGAATTCCTGGATGACATTGTCCCAGCATTTACCTGTATGACCTAGGAAAACCACGAAAAACCTACCGCTGAGTCATCTTCCTCCGTTGATTTAAGGAACAGCTTGCAGAGTTGTTTACCGAGGGGATCGTCAAGCTTTCAAATAAGTATAAATAAATAAGTTGTCGTTCAAATGGAATTGAAGATAATTAATATTTTTATGTAATTCGCAATGTCATAGAAACACTTCACAAATACAACAAAGGATTGTTTGAAATAATTTGTTTGTATAAAGTGCTCCTTATCTTCTTGTATTTGTAATATTAAGATAATGATAAACATCTCGACTTGATTATTTATGTGACGATTTACTGAAAATGATTTTGCAGTCCATTGTGTTTTAGTTTCTAATTCTTTTTAATGTGACGTTACTTCTTTATTTTCAGAATCATACAAGTGTATACATGCATTTTGCATTTGTGATAGTACGCCTCTTTTTAAAAGATGATTCCTTTATATTTAATAATTATCGTTTGTTATCTGGTTTTACTAAATATAGAAATCGCTTTAATTTTCTCCGTTTTGCCTAGCCTCGTAAATACCGCCAATTGTTACGAATTTTGTCTCGCACGAAGTTGATACATAAGTAGAAGACGACTACAGCTAGCAACAAATATATGATTCTTGAAATTTCCAGTGTTAGAACACTCCATCAAGCAGATGACCTGGATGCAATTATAAAAGCAGTCGAACAATTTTACTACATTGGAACAAATTATAGCACACACACGTATGGAGTTGGATTTATAATATGAAAACGAATGAAGGAGAAAACATTAAATTTGGAACAGTCTGTTGTATAAGAGTCAAAGCAACATTCAACAACGTGTCGCTTTTTACAGTCTACGCTTCCACCGAAGAAAAAGAGGGCTCTGTGAAAAGGAGTTTCTACTCAGAGTTAGAGAAAGAGAACTGGACAAAACCCTACACAACGACTTTAAAATAGCTATGGGGGACCTCAACGCGGTAGTGTAAAAGGAACAAACTGTAGAAAAGTAATCGGAAGATACAGCTTACATGAAAGGTCAAAAGACAACAGAGAAAGATTAATAGAATTTGCCACATCTAAGAATATGATAGAGTGCAGCATAGCGACATAGGATGAAAGAAGACTGAAAGGACCGTGAAGAAGCTATTAATAGGAGAAACGAAGCAACGAAAGCGTTATTACAGAGCTACAAGAGCAAAAACAGAGACACACTTCTACGAACAGAAGTGAAGAGAATATGTAGAGCAAAGTTACAGCAACCAAATGAATCGATGTTGTAGAACAAACGGATTCACTGAAATGAAGACAGGCTGGCCATATTATGAGACAGACAGACGCAAGGTGGATCACAGAAACACAAAAACGGAGACCCTGGACCATAAAAAAAAGGAAGAGGACGTAAATGCCTTGGTTATATGACATAATGAAAGTGGCTGGATTTGGATGGATACGACTAACGGCAAATATAAATAACTAGAGACAGATAGGGGAGCCATATATCCGATATAGGATTAAAGGAAACTGAAAAGACCGCGAAGAAGCCATTGATAGGAGAAACGAAGCAAAGAAAGCGTTATTACAGAGCTACAAGAGCGAAAGCAGAAACACACTTCTGCGAACAGAAGTAAAGAGAATATGTAGAGCAAAGAAACGAGAACTAAATGAATCGATGTTGTAGAACAAACGGATTCACCGAAATAAAGGCAGACTGGCCATGTTATGAGACAGACAGACGCAAGGTGGATCACAGAAACACCAAACCGGAGACCTTGGGCCATAAAGAAGGAAGAGGACGTCTATAAATGCGATGGTCATATGACATAATGAAAGTGGCTGGATTTGGATGGGTACGACTAACGGCAAATATAATTAACTGGAGACAGATAGGGGAGCCCTATATCCGATATAGGATGAAAGGGGACTAAAGAAAAAGAAGAAAAAGTTATATACATGACATACATTTGAAATTCGTGTGTTTTTATTTGTAAAACATCATCTCTAATAGTAGTGTTAGTATGTATTTGCTAAGTAAGCAACTCTAAAATCACCTACTCAACATTTTCGTTCATTGATTTATTTCTAAATGCTTCAATAATTTTTACTTTGTTCTGCCAAATTGTGCCAATGGTCGATTTGTTAAGATTCTGTTGACAGCACAACTTACTTTGTTTGTACCATTGTTGAGTTGCTGTACAATTTCGTGTTTTGTTTTTAAAACGAACGATAGTTTTATGTTCAACTGTTCTCGAATTTATGACTTTATAAAATTCGATAAAATTCAACCTTAAACTAAATTAAGTGACTAAATCACATAAATTGCATTTCTCGCACATATTTTTCAGCGCTAAATACAGCGAGAAACTCCCAAGTTTTTCGAAAATAGGTTCGCTATAAACGAGCCTATTTCTTATGTCATATTAAAAATATGCCCTAATAAATAAAAGTTCGTTATATAAATAAGACTTCTGAATAACACAAACACTGTAGTATTAATCTTATCGAATGTTGATTGCATTTTCAATTTAGTTTATTACAGCCGGTAAATGGTTATAAGCGGGTTCGCTATAGAAGAACTTTATTCTAGTTTGAAAGGTTACGATGAACACCTTCTAACAATAATGCCTGTTTTGTATTTTCATATGTAAAATAATAGAGTGCTAAAAAATATTACGAGATATATATTCTTAAAACATTAAAATATCCAAAAGTAAGTATAAATACTAAATTCTACAGGATGATCTTGTAATAGATAGGTAGGCTACACACATTGCAGCTGTTTGTATTCCATAGTAATCTTTACATTGTTTACATAAATAAAATACAAAGTAGTTACGTTGGATGTTCGTTAAGTTTTGAAAAAACAGTAGACATTTGCCTGTCCAAAGGACTCTTAATATAAATAAAATATTTTTTTAGATAAACAGAAAAGTTAACTATACATTTCATGCACATGTGAGAAATGTAGCCTACCTACTTGTTGCAAAATCAAATGGTCACACTGTACATATATATCTAGAATAATAATAATATCAAATTGTTCTGCAATGATATAGAAATTATTTGTAAAAGAGTAATTGTATATGTTCTACATCCGAAACCCGTAACTCCATAGCTAAGCATTTTTGTATCAAAATAAATAAAAGTAAATACAATTAACAAATTGCATTTTTATATAATAAATCGTGTACAGGGTTATTCATAGGAGAGTACGAGCATAGCATTCTAAAAATACTCAACCCAAAATACGTTTTACAAGATTCTGCTTGGCAGTTTACATGACAGTTCGCGGAGGCACCATCTTGCTTATACCACATATTAGAAAAAATAAAATTAGTGATTAATAACGGATATTAAAAATAGCAGTTTTAGTAATTTTATATTTTCTTGTAATTTTGAAAATAATTAGGTATTTTATTGGTACTAAATTAAAGGAAATAAAATGACAATTTAAATGGGGTAATAAAACTGAAGTAGGGGAAAGAAGAAAAATAGGTTATGGCCGTTAAATATGGAAGAGGTTTCTGATTTAATTTTAAATTATATTTATGCCACTATGCAGTTTTAAAACAATTTAATAAAAAAAGAACATTTAATGTTGATTATTCTTTTGTGTTTTAAGCCAATTGCAAAAATTATTAATATCGTTAATGGTCATTTACATTATATTTACAAACAAATGAATATTTTGGCCATTTTGAATAGAAATGTCATAATATGATATATCAATGTACTGAAAATTATTAAAAAAGACGGAGATGGTTGTATTTAAAAATAAGAAGTTGATATGAGTTCCAACCAAACCGGAAGCAAAAAATGAAGTTACAAAATGCACAAAGTTGTACATTTAGTGATTTCAGCCCAATTAAAAAATTTCAAAATAATAATTTTAACAACATAAAAGTTACATACTGTTACCTCATCTCGTGGTCTCCCGGTATGTAGTACCAGCAATATGGTGCCCCCACACATTATCGTGTAAACTGTCAAGCATATCAAACAGGCATCTCTGATTTATAATACCGCCAACTAAAATTTAGAAGTTGCAGTATCATTTGATTTGTATTCTGGGTTGCCTGTTTTAGGAATAGTAGGATCGTATTCTCCCGTGAATCACCTTGTAGAATGTGCAAGTATACAAATTTTTAAATTTGTTGTCATGCTGTTCTTGTGTACGCTATCGCACGAATTAAAATTTAATATACAAAATCCAATTTTAAATTAAAACGATTGAATTTTTATAAAACTAAATAGAAATAAATGTTATTCAGGGTTTCCTAAGTTTGAAATATGAGTGTAATTAAACATTAGAATCTTAAAACTTTTTTAAGTAAATTTTAAATAAAAATAATTCATAGCAGTTACTACTGATATTAATTTTACTACAAAATTTATATAAATAAAGTATGTAAAATAATAAAACTGGAAAATCTTAATAAAATGAGATTCAGATGTGAATATATTTCTGTATCATGTACTTACCTTAAATTTTAAACTCGATTCTTTGGCTTCAGAAAAAGGAATGGCTTGCCTTGAAATGATTTTTAAACGAGGGAGGTACATATTGGATATTTAAAAATGTTTGTTTAATAGACAGCGGACCCTGTAATTAGACGTAGACGTAATTATAATAGTAAAGTAGCAATAAATTATAAAAAGCACACGTAATTTTCGATCAGAATTTTTTTCTGACATGCTTCGTAAGTAATTAATAATTAATTAAGAAGAATGAAAAAGTACACGCAAAAGGTATTTACTGGAACATTTCTGTGTACGTTACATAATTACTGTTAATCTAACATTAATTTTTAATGATGTCATTTTTGAAATCACGATAGTAAGTTAAATAATTGTTTTGTGAAATATAATAAACGTCAAAAGTGCTTAATTTTTATCAGAATTAGTAGAAACATTTGATTACAGACTTTAATTGATATCGCCCTACATTTGCATTAACAAGTATGTTTATTTATTCCATTTTGACAATTTAAATTGACTTTATTAACTCCATAGTAACCGTCATAAAGAGTTCATGATTCACTAGTGAAATCAAAGCGTTTGAATTCACTAGTGAAATCAAACCATTTTAAAAATTTCAAAAACGAACAGATTTTTGTTTATTTCTATTTATTTACTTATTTACAAAAATATTAACATTGAATATTAGTTTTCGCCTTTGTAAGATGAAATATAAAAGTTACAATTATTCAAATTACTAAATTTTACATCAAATTGTGGATGAAGAGGCAAATTAATGTCTTGATTAGTTTCTTGGTTTGACACCGAATTTGATGCAGAGGAGCTTGCTGCGGAATTCAAGGCAGATCTATTATTAATGATTGTTGATGATTGCTCAATGATTCTTCTCGAAATTTCGATTTTATTGTTCAGAGAATCCTCTATGTATCCTTCGACGACACTATTCGAACGCCAACCGCCGTGTCTCTTTACAACTGCTAAATCTGCCCCAGAGTCTGCTAGTAGAGTTGCACTTGAACGCCTAAAACTATGACCCGTGTATTCTAGTGGATTTGAAAGGCCTAGAAATTGTGCAATTTTTCTAGGAATTGTTGAAAAAGTGTTCACTCCTACGGGTTGTACCGTGCATTTTTTTGTTCTTGTAATTGATGAACAATCGTTTATGTGATATCTTTTCAGGCCGTAATTTTCTGTACTTTCGAAAAACGTCTATAGCAGAAACAGAGTTACTTCCATTGATGATGGTAAATGTTCTGGGTTTATGAGTCTTCGTGTCCGGAATTTGAACTACAAGTACGCTACCCCTGTCTTCTACATCATCGACTGACATGGCCACCAGTTCACCAATTCTACATCCTCCAAAAATTCCCAGGATAAAAATTACTTTTTGCAATGAATATTCATCATCAGAAGCATTATCTAAGAACCTCTCCATTTCTTCGAGTGTGAACACTTTGGATTTCTTTGGCCTGTGCCCTACAGACTGTTGTTTTAGGAAAGCTGACACTTGATGAAATCTGTAACAATGAATAGTTTAAACTTCATAAATAGTAATCATTGCGATATCACAAACCTGCTTATATCAATATTTTCCTTCACAGATAACATTTTCTTCAGTTGGGAATAATACGACCACAGTGATGAAGATTTAGCATTTTTAGACCGTTCCGAAATATAAGCCAAAATAATTTTTTCGTTTACTCCTTTTGCATGTTTTCTCTTCCTCCACTCACAGAAATTCGTATACTCTTTTTCATATGAATGCTTGGATTTTGCTGGCACCACTTTATTCATAGCTTCCAAAGCTTCGTCCAAGACTGCTGAGGGTACAATAACTTCGTTTTCGTCTTGAACTTCTAAAATTCCAGACATTTTTGTCTCGCAAACACACAAAATCCGAAAGCGTCACAACTTTAGAACAATGTAAACAACTGGTTGTTAAGGTGTGAAAATTAGTTTCGCAGTCTACACGATTTCTCGATTGAATTTTTTTTAATTCCAATTTGAATTTTATTCATAAAATCCGTCAAAATGGAATAAAAACATATAAACACCATGTGAATCAAACATATTTATTCACTCAAAGAAATGATCTCACTCGCACTGCGTGCTCGTGATCTCAACATCTTTTCGTGAGTAAACGTATGTTTGATTCACTTGGTGTTTAATATTTATTAATACATACAATGTGCCTAAAATATTTTTAAATTTAGGATACTTATACGGAAAATTCATTTAGGCTTCAGATTTTTGGGAATTGGTCGCGTAAGAAACGCGCTCATATGAGTTTCTTCTAAATTTAGATTTAATTTAATTAATTACATAAATGTAAACACATTGATAAAAAGAAAAGGACATGAAATAATTAGATCTAGAAACATCTCTAAGATAAAAGAGATCCCTACATGATAAGGATTTGATTGAAACATTATTATCAAGGAAGTTTCCACCATTAAGCACGACTTGTGCGATAAGTGTTTTCTTAGAATTGCAAAATGTTCCATTGGTTACCACATATTCATACATTGTAGAAGTGCTCTGGATAAATATTTACAACAATGGACACAATAGCTCGTTTTTTCAATTTTATTTATCTTTGGATTGTCTGGTTGCAATACTTTAACGTTAACGTATTTGCAATTCTTCAGGATTTTAAGGAACATAATCAAATAGGATTAATTTTTCCATCGTGCGTTAGGCAGTGGTTTTTGCCTATTGTAAATATTACTTAAATGTACGCTCAACAAGTAACTATTTACAAAAATATTCGTACTTCATTACAACATCTGTTAAGAATGGCTTTAGAAGGTTTAGGCGGGGGGATGACGAAGTTCACAAGATCGTGGAAGTATTTCTTGGAATGTTAAGAGTAAACTTGGACAGTGGGTTGTAAAATGCCATGCAGTGTATTGATGACAGTGTTGTTTGTAGCTGGGCGTAAGTTAGCATATATTTGGCGTAATAACTAATTAATAGCGTTTGCGAACCTATTATGTGATTGCGATGCGATTATCCTATACGCTGAGGCAAGGTGTGAATTTAGAGTTACCATTATGTGTTCATTACGCCGGCGAGGTTATGGTTTATGTCCCATGAACTGTTATATATGTTTACTCGAATGGTTGCGTATTATCTACTAGTTATTATATGTGGTTTACATGCCCTTGATCATATTATTGTTATTATGCAAGAATGGTGTGTCACATCGTTAATCAGTACTTACCTAGCAATCATTCGGGAAGTAGTCAGTTGGCAGAGGTGGCATAGAAAATGCGCTTACGTCAACTTATTGTTATTATTATTATTATGAATATAATATCAATGCCAAGATAGCATTGACTGACTTTTACCCGAGGGGGTGGACACTAATTATACTCCCCCTCTCGCATGTGGGGCTGAGGGGTACCCCCTTCCACGCAGCTCCTGTGAATAAATAGAGTGACTGTCTGGACGTAGTCTAATTGTCTGGTTCCCCTTGAGGATTGATGCACCAGGAGATATGCATAATTGTTGTAATCAATCTATGATTATGAGTAGTTGCTGCGACAGCAGCTAGCCGGCAGATAAGCATCGGGATCCTGTTCGAATCCAAATACAGGGGTAGAGGGCTGGAGGATCCCCGGTGAGTAGAACCGCCCAACATTTATTGATACATCAGTAAGTCGGTGTTTTATTATCTCTTGCATGTTACCTACTTGTCGCCGTCAGTGGATTCTGATCGTATTCGCTGTTTGTTTACCCGGAAACACCATAAATGAAATGCAGGACCGCTACCGTATTTAAATTTAAAATTCAGGAGTTTTTATTCGCCCCCCCCCTTAAGGTCTACCCTAACACGCGTGTAATAGAAATGTTAATGATACTTGTAATGTATTAAAAATATATTCATTTCACTAGTTAATCAAGAATTTTCAATATGTTGCTTTCAAGCAATTATGAAATATCTTTTTCTGAATATTATACGTTAACTGTAATGTTACGAACCCAATTTTCAAAATTCTAAATTAAATTATTATTGCTTCATAACTGTTGTGATGTGATTTCAATTGCATACACATTTATGTTGCAAGCAATGAGGTCATTTTAACTCAGCAAAATTATAGTACATTGGAGTATTAAATTAAGCAATGTGAAATAAGTAATACGCTTGATAAGGGAAATTAAGTAACAACTAGGTCAGAGCTTATGGGTGCGAAAAGGAATTTATAAAAAGGCACTTCAGAGTTGCGGGGGTGGTAGTGAGAGTAGTGAGAGTAGTGACAGTAGTGACAGTCAGTGCATAGTTGACAGTTTCCAGTAAGCGATTATCGAAAGGAAAACATTCCGCCCCAGCAATGGCCTTATACCTATTCGTATTTTTGTAAGTAGTTTAGCATAATATTTTAGAATAAGTTATAATTGTTTTGTAGTACACAGTACATGAATAAAATCAATCATTTTATATAAGGGTAGTTGTTCCTCTGGCGGATCGCCAGATCGGCGATAAGGACAAAGGGCTCCTTGTCAGTTACGATCTTTAAACGTAACATATGGTGGAGGCGCCGGCCTAAGTTATTTCAATAATTAATTGTTGGTATTTGACGTATTAATTCTACTATAATATCTACAGGCGTAAATATTTGAAATGATGAACCTTAAAAAATAATCTTAGTTTCTTATAGATATTTAGTATATATGGCCATTTTCGTTTCTACAGCATGCGCACCTATAGTGTTGCACTAAATATGTGTTTTTTGACTGGAACAACCAGTATATTAAGGCTTTCAAAAACAATTTCAGTGTTAATCAAATTGATACGAAATCTGGTGGGGCTATTTTCATACATTTCATAACTAATACATTTTTTAATGTAACATCCTGTATATTTTGGTCGCGATGGGGATAAAGAGTGGTATACGTTTCCTTATGTTACTAAATTTATATAGGGTAGGTACATGAGGTAAAATTTACAGAACTATACAGGTTTTTTTTATTGAACAGATTTTAATCTCTGAATATTAAAATTGCATTGTTGTTCTAATTATTGCATGCGTCATATTGTCTGTTTAAACAAACCAAAAATTATAATGAAGAAGAAAACGTGATTTAAGATGCACATTTTTTAGCTAGACCATCAAAAATGTTCCTCAAAACTTCAGCAAGGTAGCCTGGGCAGACAAATTAAATATCTAACAAAGGAATCAAGTAGATACTTGTCACATTGTAAGATTGAAGTATTATTAAATGACATTGTTATTAACGTAGTTCTTGATTACTCTCGTGTTTATTCTGTGTCTCCGTCTTACAGTAAAAGTGCATACACTTCGGACCATATTTTGCTTAAATCTGTCGAATTAAGACTTCTGTCTGCTAGGCTCGTTCTCCCTAATACACTGCACACTTACAGTAATATAGAGTTTTAGGTATTTATGGCTAATGGTTTCGGTAATAATGAACTTATTCATAAATTCTGAAAAAATGTCGATCTGTCTTTAATAGTTATCATCTAACTAAAGAACGGCATACAGTTTTTCAAAATTATTCTGCAGTTTATACGAACGCGTTTTCAGATAAGTGCCGTACTGTTCAGAATTTAAATATCTTACCCAGGATGTTCCTAATTTACAATGACATTGAATAAAACTCAACTCAACTCCTAATATCTCATTTTTCTAAATAGAACTCTCTGTATGTTTTTAAATTTTCGAACTTATCGTTCAATGACCTTTAAACATATATGCGGTTTTATATGACTTGCGTTTTTAGCTTTAATAATATTTCGAAATTATTAAAAAGCTAATAGAAAAAAACCGAAAAGTTGGTCATAAGATGTAATTTTATTTTGTTTTAAAAAGTATATTAATGAATATCGGATTTTATAAAAGTTGAGTAATTTGCGGACATTTTAAACTACAAATAATTATATATTTTACCGCACTTCTTAGTACAAAAACGAAATTAAACAAAAAAGCAACGAATCATCAAACTTTAGTTGAAACAATTGTCACCAAACTTACATTTTCGTTGTGTTATTGGTTGGTTGGTTGAAAATTCAATTATTAAAGTGCGTGTAATATGAATTTTTCAAAATAGGAAATGGTTGGTATGGTATTTATATTGGGGGAGTGCCAAAGAGATTGTTCTGTTCTGGCTAAAAAGACAATGGGATGAAATTCCTGTGGGACGGTGGAAATCTGAATCGGTAAATACAAATTTAAACGTCATTATCCAAAAAAATCAAACAACTTGTCTGTGGCTACAAAAAACAAACTAATTTGCTAACAGACGATAACGGGAACATTCTGCTGGACATGGAAGAAAAACTAAAAAGATGGAAGGAGTATATCGAAGGGTTATTTCAAGACGACAGACAAAAGACACCAGTAATAGAGGAAAGTACAGAAAGTAGTCCAGAGATAACAAATCAAGAGGTAACATATGCACTCAAAAATATGAAAAAAGGCAAAACCCCTGGTCCAGACGAATTACCGGTCGAATTAGGTAACCTACTTAACGATGTCAATATAAATATACTTATAGAACTTTTTAATTCAATTTATAAACAGGACACATACCTGACGACTGACTGGTGTCGACTTTTATTGCAATCCCGAAAAAAAAACTAATGCTAAAATGTGTAACGATCGTCAAATTATAAGCTTGATGAGTTACACGCTAAAAGTATTACTGAGAATTATACATATGCGGATATATAAACAACTCGATAGTGACATAAGCGATACACAGATTGGTTTTCGCAACGGGGTGGGCACCAGAGAGGCATTATTTAGTCTAAACGTGCTAACGCAACGTTGTTTAGATGTTAATAAAAAAGTATATGCATGTTTCCTGGACTGTCAAAAGGCATTCGATAGAGTTCGACATGACCAACTTATGCAAATACTAAAACAAAAACAAACAGACACACGAGACATCAGAATCATCGAAAATATTTACTAACATGAAAAGGCAAACATTATAATTGATAGAACCTTTAGAAAACATCAAAATTCGGATAGGAATACGACAAGTGTGTACCTATTCTTTTACCACTACTCTTTAATCTATATTCGGAAGCCATTATGAGAGAAGCTCTATACAAGGAAACAGCGGGAGTAGTTGTCAATGGAATTCCAATTAATAAACTAAGGTATGCAGATGACACCGTGATACTAACAGAAAACATCGAGGATATGTAAAGATTAGTACAGAAAGTGTATACAGTGAGTAAACAATACGGCTTAGACCTAAATTTAAATAAAACAAAACTGCTAACTTTTACGAAGTTCCCAGACTCCAACATTCAATTGAATGTGGACAATCAAACCATAGAAGGAGTATATGAATATAAATATTCAGGAACCATGATCAACAGGAACAATGATTCTTTAAAAGAAATAAGAACAAGGATTGAAATCGCACGTAGCACCTTCATAAAAATGAAACAATTTTTCTGCAATAGAACCTTAAACAACGATCTTAAAATACGCATGTTAAAATGCTATATATTCAGTATCATGTTGTATGGTATAGAGGCCGCCACACTGAACAAAGCAATGATGAAAAAAGTAGAATCTTTTGAAATGTGACTCTACAAAAGGATACTTAGAATATAATATGTTGACAGAGTTACTAACAACGAGGTTCTAAGAAGACCATCAAAAGAATTAGAACTAACTGATGAAATAAAGAAAGGTAAACTCCAGTACCTAGGTCACGTAATGAGAGGAAAGAGATACCAGCTACTACAAATTATCATACTGGGCAAGAATGTCATGGCTTCGCAACTTAAGAGAATTGTTTAATTGCTCAACAAACCAACTTTTTAGAGCAGCAGTTAACAAAACGCAAATAATCATGATGATCGCCAACCTTCCAAAGAAGACGGCACCTTAAGAAGAAGAAGATCCAAATGTTGAATTATATAGATTCACAAGTTAGTTCTGAGGAAGAGTTTAATTAGGCAACTGTACAAAATGATTTGAAGATATAGGTCTGTCATTATCTCAATTTAGTCAATAGACAGCAGAGAAAAACGTTTCAATGCAAGATATTCCTTTACTAAGAAGACTGGAAGAAAAAGCCAGTTTATATTTTTCCGAAAACCTGTAGCAGCAAAAATTAGTTATTATATAGACTTTCCATTTACGTAGGTATAAAAATAGTTGAAATTCATTCGAAAATTTGTCTTGCTTTATTTGTGTATTTTTTCTAATGTATTTGTAATCGGTACAATTCACAAACTCAGACTAAAAGGTTTCTCTGTTCGAGTTGGCGAAGCTATACTTACTGTACATGTGCAAGTTTTTAGAATTCGCGTAAAATCCACTGTATGTTTTAGAAATTGTATGTAAAATAATAAGTCTATAACAAAAAAAAAAAAAAACTGTTTCAAAACATCGAATTTAAAAGTTTCTTATATGTTTAGTTGTTATAATTACAGAGTTGTAAGAATTTTTATACGTCTAATTCTTTAAAATGTTAATTTTCATGTAAATAATTAGTAAACATACGCTGATAACAAACACTATTTATACATAAAAAAGTGTAATGTACTTAGCAATTTGCTATTTATCATTATGATGTCACAGATGAAGTCGGATATTTTACACTAAATACTGAGAAATAAATGTAATACTGTTATCAAA
>JABXWE010007642.1:0-10386 GCA_014611495.1 Limonius californicus
ACAGGAGAATTTTGGCTTCGTAATGATGTACGAACATTAAAAAGGATATTATTTTATTGATAGGAGGTTGTTTGTACCTGAAATTTGATTATAATTAGTTTATTCAACATGTAAAGAAAGATGTTTATAAGATTATTTCGACTAATAATGGTAAATGCATACTTAACAAGAGAATTAGGTATCTGGTGTCTTCGGAAATGCTTCGTTCTGGCATCATAAGTGTTTAAAGTGTTTTGGTGACAAGACTTTCCTATGTGAGACTAGTGATGACATCGTAGTGTGATGCAGGAAGTGATTTTAGTTGTTTTTATGGGTATGAAGGAGCCCTGAAACTTAAAAATGTTATTATTGAGAATTTATATTTGTGACGATGGCTATTACCACATTTATTTATGTTTAATTTTGATAATATGGTTATATTTATGTTATAGTGTGTATAGGGAGAAGTATAGGAGAGATTATTATAGTTTATTTGAACTTGTTTAATATTTATTGAGGAAAATGTTGTATTAGTTGATTTGAAGGTTATAATTCTTTAATTGAAGATTTTTCTATGTTTAATGTATGTAAAAGGTGTATAATTAGGTTCTACATGTTTGTTACTAATTATTAGTGATGTTTATAACAATTTTGTTGTGTTTTGAAGAAAGTTTGTGTTTAATTCAAGTTTTATTCACATGTAAATTTTTTTATAATTAATCTGATCGTATTTGGTATCATTAGATTCACAAAATTGTCAAGATAGTGAATATGCTATTTGTTTGTAGAAATTTAACTGTATAACTGTGTAATTAATTATTTTAATTATTTTAATCAGCTGTAGATTGTGTTGATTAATTGGTTTTACTTGATTGGTACATTTTTTTGGTTTTGTATGCGCCGTAGTCTCAAAATTAGCCAAAATTTGAATTTAGTCTGTTTTGAGTGTTCAACGAGAAAGCACGCTTCACGTGTAAGCTCTTATTTCAAATTTTAATTTCATTAAGAGCTATTTTCCAAAATCTTGGGATGGGCCTAATATTGTTTACATCCATTTTAAGGTTATGTAACCTACCTGAAATTTAAAAATAATTAATATTATGTGAAGTGTTTAGTTATATGGATAATAAAAGTTTAATTAATTTTCAAGTTTAATCTGGTTTAATTATTATAAAAGTAATTTAAACTTACCTGGAATAAATTAATCTACAGTGTTTTTCATTCCAAAATTGTGGAGTAAATAAGTGATGAAATCCTAAATAACATCAAAGTGTTATTTATATTACATTAAAAGAGAGAATTTACTTACCATCTCTTTAATAATCAATAAATTTCACGATAACTGTAACAGTGAACAATATTGGAAGAACGAGGTCATGCTGAATCAGGATGCTGTCATATATTATTTGGCGGTAAAATGCTGAGATCGCATATTTCAACGACGCAGATATACATAGTACTACATCAGTAAGAATATACAACCGGAGTCAACAGTTAAAGGAAATTTCAGATAAGTTTAATTAAAATCTATTGTATAAATGTTGATTTTATTAGTGTATGTCATAACTATCAAATTTAGGTGAAGCCACGATTTATTTTTATATAAAAATAACCCTGAGAATATAATTTATGTGTATGCTATTATGTTTAATTCATTTTATTGGCGTAATCAACATTATTAACAAATTATTTAAGCTAGCCGAGGTATTATAAATTAAAATATAAATTTTATTTGAATATAATTAATTTATATGGCGCCCAACTTTCATCAATTAATAAAATACATAGCAACTTTATGGTCGCTGCCAACTTGGGGCGATTTCATCTATTATAATTTATATAATTAATAAAATTCATAGCAATATATATACTGTTATAAATTATATATAAAATAAAAATAATTAATGAAATCAAATTAAACCTAAATAGAATTGAATAGCTTGCATTCTGCAATCATATCTTTATTAAATTTATATTTTTATTAATGTATGGTAAGTTGGGCGCCAGATGGCAACTTTTAGAAACTTGTCGCCAAAATATTTAAATTGAAAATATCACAGTCTAACTGTAAATCAAAAGTACTCTGTCTCAGAAGTTGGTTCAATCACGCTTTACGATTATATGAGAAAATGGACATTTCATACTATTTCCCAGTACTCAGCTGACTTCTGGCGGAATCTTTACACTAAATTGCCTATAACGCTCGGTATAAATTCGAACAGGTTTAATTATTATTTTCTGGTGTTTTTCGAAGTTCTCAGGGGCACTCGTGCTTCTTGCTAGGTAAGGTATAATTAGTTTACTGTTCTGAAGTAATATCTACGTCCAAATTGTAATTATCGTCTTAGAAACGTCCTTGACCTTGAGTTTAACCTACGCTGTGATCCAAATCTTGTTGCGAAGTCGGACCAAATCGACGAACTCCATATAAGATCCACTTAGTTCAATATTAATTTTGTAAGTAATACTAACTTACTCTTTTCTTTAGAGAAACTCGTGTTTACACTGAATAATAAACTATTACTTTATTTAATATAAACAATGTTGTAATTAATTTTGAATTTTTAGGAGCTCAACAAAATGCGTGCATCCACACCCAGGTACAAAGGACGCTCTTTTTCATTGTTTTGTCGCCAACTATCTCAGCAACTGACAAAATTTACATGGCAACGACGATAAAAACATAAAATTATAGTAAGAGCACTTGGATCGAAATACAATTTTAAAATTAATATTTTGACAGTTCAATTATTTTATAGAAGTGTTCATATCTTAACGGCATCACTGTTTATCCAAGTTCTGATTTTAGAAATGCACTGTACATGTCCGAAAGCTGCCTCTAATACACATTCCGCACTCCACAAGTGTCAAATACACATTCGCCCAAAATGTTCCGATTAATGCTGCATACTCCCATGTAAATTAAATAAATCCAGAGCTAGGCTTATATCCAAGCTTAAGGCATGTCACTGTATCTTTCTAGACAATTTTTTTAACGTAGAATACATTTAAATTAGAAGTTTTAATAATCCCTTTTCTTTGTGACAGGAATTTGCAAAATACGCACTTGGCGGTGTTTCAGACCAAGCAAGAAGTTCTCTGCGTCTTGGTCTGCCCTTTGTTAATGACCACAATGGAACCGACTTCCAAGATGTCATCCAAATGTACGAGTATACATTGTAAAATGAAATTAACCGAACTTACGAATTAAAAATCATCACAACATATATATACTCATACAACACCACTGACGATGTTTCCTGAACCAGTTATTGCACTCCATATTCGCATAATACGAGTAAAATGATAACACTAAGATCGCAAGCTGCCCCAACGCAGGAGTAAATGCATAGCAACCAGTTAATAGTTCCGCAAACACTACTAATAAGTTATTAGGCCAAAATACTTAAAGCTGACAACAACACTTGCGGAAATTGAACTTGCAGGCATTTACCACCCTATTGCACTTTGCCTACCTTCACCGTTCCAAGAACTCTTCAGCTGAATCGATGGAAACTACGCATATTTTTGCAAATATGTATTTGTTGAGCTTACATTTAAGTATTACTCATAGTTAGTGTAAACCACGGCCCAATACTGTGCTCCAAATCATCTTCGACAATCTGCTTGGTTCCGTTCTGTCAATCTGATCCTTCCACTCATATTCCATTATTTTGTCGTTTATAAGGCGTATAATCGACTTTTGTACATACAATAAAATAGTTTTCAAATTATGCCAATTTAAACAACTGTCAAATTAAAATAATTTATTCACCCATCAAATACTGTTTAATCTGGTTGTTGTTTGTTCTTGGTGAAAAAGTGATTATTTTAATTTTATTTGAGAATGGTTCTTAATTAAGACCAAGAATCGATCATGGCTGAGTGTTATTTTCTGACTTCTACAAAAAAGTAATGGTGAGTGTACCTACTGCATTCCATATTGTTCTGCAGGATTTCAAGAACGATTTCGAGAAGCTGTGTTCTAATATCAAGAATTTTATGATCAACTAACCTACTCAGGAAGGTTATTTCGTGAAACCGGTATTGTTGCCAGAAAAGAGGCAACTGGTAGGCCTATAAACAAACTGATTAAATTGTTGAAAATATAGAGTTTTATCACAACAATTGGACTTTCATACGGAATTTACAGAACCATCTTAAAAGAAAATTTGCATATTATGTTTCCATATCGAATAACTATCGTGTCCGAATTGCTTCCACAAGATTTTGTACAAAGACGTTTTTACACAATATCGATAACGATGATTTATTGGAAAAACTTTCTTCTTGGACGATGCATGGTTCCACCTATCTGGATGCGTCAAATCGCAAAATATAAGAATCCCCATATTTTCACTGAAACCTCATTACATCCACAAGAAGCTGAAGTGTAGATAGCCCTTAGTAGGAGAAGATTAGTAGGACCAATTTTTGTAAAGGTACACTGACAGCAGCCAGATATCCAGAAGAAAATCTACTCCTATTCTTAAATCAGTTGCACGATGACGAGTTGCGCTATGGTTATTTCCAACAGGACTGTGCAAGGGCCCATGCAGCGTGAGTTAAGCACTTTAAACTTCCTTAGTAACTCTTCTGAAGATCGGGTGATTAGCAAAAATATTTTCAACATATGGCCTTCAACATCGTGCTATTTAACACCTCTAGATTTATTTATATGGCCCCACCTGACAAATTCGATGTTCAATAGTCCAATTCACGATTTGGATGCACTTGCTCAAAGAATTATAGAAAAATGTGGGAAAATAAACAATTTTCCACAGAATTTACAAAATGTTAGCAATGGTGTAAGAAAAGTGGTCCGAAATTGTCTTCAGGAAGGTAGAGGCCATTTCCAACTCTTAAATAAATATCTTTATTTGCTTATTTTTTATTGCTATTACGACGAGATACGTTTTGCGGTTAAGGTCACTTTGCGTGTGTTTACATTAGAAAAAATAAACACAAGGTACGGCCGGTACGTAACATGACAGCTACGACATGCCTTATAGCACTCACAGCCAACCTTAATTTGAAAACTTCGTGATGGCTCGTTACCTCTTCTTGTGTATATAGTTACGACTCGTGCAATTTTTAAATAAGTAATCCCATTTTGAATACGAGGGCTGTTCCGAAACACTTTATTAAACCGGAATTGTAGAAATACTGTTAAACTGTTTTTGAATTAGCCTTGAAGTACACATTTGTTAGACTTTGGTAAGTACTAATCATAAAAATTAGTTCACGAGGAGCACCCATTGAATATTTGTTAATATAAAAATTGTAAACTCGTAGAGTGCAACCATGTCTAATAGTAAAATTAGCATACGGTATAAATATTTTCGATTTGGAAAACACAAATAAAAAATGCGACCAGTAACGGAACACCCCACAATGAAACACATGCAAATTTAATATAATGCTTCCATACGCAACTACCATATACAGATGGTCTTCTAGTTAACTCTTTCAAAACAACTTGGAAGTAATGAAAACTCCAAGAATTTTCATAAAGTTCTGATAAAGAAAACAAAAACAAACTGATTTAAACAAAAAGTTTTATAGTTAATACAAAATAAAGTAAACATTATATCGTCGTCGTGTGCTTTCTCGGTTGAGGTCGCAACTTGTGCCGTATGTATAATATAATTAATAATATTTTAAAGCGAATGAAATGATTAATTCTAACAAAATTAGTCAATGATTTGAACATTTTGTTTGACTCAATCTAACAAATTTATACATTGGCCTCAACCAAACCGAACAATTCTATGTGCCCGCTTTCGCCTTGTTCACCTGATCTCGTCCTGCTGAATTCTTTTCAAAACTGAAATTAACATTAAGGCGACTTCCTAATACGTCTTAAGAAAAATTATTTTTTAACTGCTTTTGGAAATGGCAATAACCTTAAAATAACATTATGAGGATCCAGGAAACTACTTCCAAGAAGATTCATTCATATTTTATATATTCACTTATTTGCCGTTTTATTTAATCAAATCTCTTGCGTATAAACTTATACGTCTCCGCATGAAAACAAACTGCACGTAATCGTGTCAGTTAAAGAAGTCGTTAAACTTGTCTTTATGTGTGTATGTCGGCACCTTCTCCCTGGAATGGCTCAACCCAAGAAAGTATCATAAATTTCGTCTACTTACATCAACGTGAACTCCTTCCACTTTGTAGCTGTTTGCCTGCGGCCGGGCCTTGGGGACGAATCTGTAGAACTCCTCGTGCTCCTTGTACCACTTGACGGCGTAGAGGGTGTCGTTCCCCAGGTCATAGTCGCACAGCAGTTGGGCCATCTCCCCTGGAGAACGGTACTGGGGCACGTTCACACGCACCCACTTCAGGCCGCCCGGAACAGACGCTGAAAAAATGAAGCAGCTCTAAAGACCTCCCCGGAGTTGAATCTTTTATGCGCTACTTTTTATACGTCAAAATTGACCTTCTTCCACGTTTGGCCCCACGGGGCTAACTTAACTTTCAGGTATTTGAGCTGTAAAATATAACATTGGAAAAACATAATTTTCTCTATCAATTGACAGATATAAGTAGCTCCATGCATAATTTTGCGGAAAACATCCCGGAGCGGATTCGACAAGGAAAGCTCGCGCCTGCAACTCATAATTTTGCTTCCGCGAACTTAACGAGTGTAGTTAGGGAAGCCGGAGAAAAACTTCTGTGTAACAGCTGACCATAAGATAATGATTTAATTTTTGCTTGAAGCCACGGGCTGTAATTTCCCGGAAAGTTAGACTCAAATCGAGCTTCAAGGATTCAGAGCGCGGAAGGGTGAGTTATATTTTTCTTCACTGTTTGCGGTTCTTTGATGTGGGAATTTTTTGCTGTCGGTGGAAAGATTTTAGATACTCTTTCACCTTGCTGGCAAATTTATTTCCGCGGCAAAACAAATGGCTTGGGATTTTACCTAGAGTACTAGAAATTTGTTGGTCGTTGATATTTCATTATTCATGGTTTTTTCGTGGATTTGGAAAATTCAACTTGAAAATAGAATTCTAAAAAAAGTTCCTATTCACAGAAAAAAAGCAAATGTGAGAGAAGTTAGAATAAACAGGGGAGAATGAGGCATTGTAAAAAACAACGTTTTTAAATACGTTAATACTTGCTCTATAGGAAAAATCTTCACTAATTTAAACACATTAATAGCATTATCAAGCAGAAAAATATGTACCAATGAAAAATGCAGTGCCCTGAAAATCCCTCAATAGCTCAACTGAGACGGGACAAGGAGAAAACTAACAAACCTGATAAAAGGAGAATCGATTCTAGCATAAGCACATTCTCTTCGTAGCTACTTAATAATTAACAGAGGAGGTAAAAAATAGGTTAATTGAGATAAGAAGGGCTTCAAAACGTCTCAGATATTTTGCGGAAAAAACTATAGGGTTAGTGGAACCGACTCCCGTTTTCAACTATTTGAGAAGTAGCTTAACATAAGTAACCACAACTATAAACCTAATAATGGCAAAGGAAGGAAAGTCGGTGTTGGTGTAAGTAAACCTCCGAAAGAAGGTAAGAAGTAAGTTGGTTTAGGTAGCCGAACCTGTAAACACATTAATAATTATGAATAAATGAGAGCGGCTGTTCGTGTAAGTCAATTCTCTTTGGAACACTATAATAATTAAGAGCGGCTGTAAAATATAGGCTAATTTATGTAACCAGTACTGCAGAAACTTTGAGAATTATTCTAGAATAACAATGTGAGATTATTGTAAAGAACATCCTTGTAAATTGCCTGGTAATTGAGAGAGTATCGAGTAAGAAGTAGTTTAGTGGTGCCATGCTTTTTAACATAATAATTATGAAGAAAGAAAAATAGTTAGTAGTATAGGAGTACAAAATAGGTTAATGTTGGTAACCATAAATGCTAGCAATTGTATTTGAAGCTTTCCTTGCACATATAAACAATTTGAGAACGAGAAATAGTAAGCAGGCTAGCCACATCTATAAACGTATTAATAATGGCGGCAAAAATTGGTGTAATTGTAATTAAATTCCCTTGGTAAATCTATAGGTACAAGGAGGTAAGACGTAGGTTTTTAATTTTGATTGGGTGAGATCTAGGATGCGGATTTCCAACCATCTCTATGCAGTGAAGTCCTTGGTTTATTATACACCCTAACTAGGTTATCCTAAGCAACTGCCCCTTTAAACACCTTTATAATTGTTCGCGTGTAAGCAGGTGTAGCTAGTGTACATTTTTTGCCCTTCATATTCCTTACTAATTGAAAGAGGGTAAGAGATAAGGTAGTGCAGATAATTACGTCTTTGAACACATTAATAAAGAGACGGTAAAATCGGTATTAATGTCGGTTCACCCTCCTTAAGAACATTTAGTTCTTTTATGAAGAGGAATTAGTATAGACAGCTTCCACAAACACAGTAATAGTCCATATAGAAAGGAATACGAAGTAAGTTATTATACCTAACCTGGTTTCTAAAAGTATTTACAACTATAAAGGAGGGCGAATAGGCGTTATTGCAGCTAAATTACCACTAATAGCAAAAACAAGGTAACAGTCGGCTAATTCAATAGACAAGAAGAGAAAAAATGGTAGGTTAATATAAGTAACAACGGCTTACGTCATTAAGTAATTCAGAGAAAGAGATAGTAATAATTGGATGAGACAAGTTGGTAATGTAAGTAACCTAACCTAATCTTCGTTAATAATACAATGAAACGTCATGGTGCCGGGTGGGGGATTTCGACAATTAGGCTCATGTAGATAACATGCCTTGATGGTTTGAGGAGAAAATGTAGCTGGAAAGTTAGCGCAAGTAAGCTGTCTTTAAACTTCACTAATAATTAGGTAAAACACGATGATGGGGAGCCGGGCAGCGAGATAAATATTATATTAGTAGCGAGAACGCCTTCAAACACATTACTGAAAGCGATGGTTTGATGCAAAATAACGCCCTAGATGTACAGTTGGTGTAAGTAAACTGCCGTTACAATATGCTAAAAATTGAGTGAAGCACGAAGAAGGGAAGGGGTAACGAAGTAAATATTATGTTAGTACCGAGAGCGATGCTTGCAAACATTACCGATAATATAGGTTTGAGGAACAAATAAGCATTAGGTGCATGGTTAGTGCAAGTAGGCTGCTCTTAAAATTCTCTAACAATTGCGTGCAGCACGAAGAGGGGGGGGGGTAACTAAGCAAATACTATGTTAGTACCTAGAAAGACGCCTGCAAACATATTACTGATGGTTTGACGAAGAACTAAGGCATTATGTGTTCCGTTAGTGTAAGCAAGTTCCTTTTAACATTCACTAACAATTGAACAGTGTTGGGTAAGTTACTCTAAGAAAGTAACTAAGTAAGTTAATCAGTTACTCGGCAAAAAAGTAACTAAGTAAGTTACTAAGTTACAGAACTATAAAAGTAACTTGAATAAGTTACTACGTTACCATAAAGTAACTCGTTATTTTTTAAGTTACATATTTTTCTGAGACGCTACGAATGTACATGCAATTACTACCAACTTAATATCAACAGAAACACACATTTATAAGCAATTGTTTATTAGCAAATATTCTATACGTGGGGGAAGAAACAGGCTTAGAGCTTAGAGGCGCTGGTTCAACGATGTTTCTGGGATTTTCCCAGGATTCTATTTTATTTTTCCTTATTATTGAAATATAGAAACGGTGAATGTATTTAGCTTGAATTAGACACCCCCAACCTGCGCACAGGCGTTAGGAATGTACTTCTCAGTAATCGGCATACCTGCTCAGTGAGCTTCTAGTTGTTAAAGGATTAAAGATTACTGGAAAAAGCTGTCACCACTCAAATAGGATCCGTCAAATATTATTTATTATCGACTAAGTACAAGAAGGTATTCCTGTGTTCGGTGTTAGCATTTGCATACTAAAGCATTCGAAATTTAAACAAATTCTTCAGCTTCAGGTATAATTTCTTAAATACTACGCATTAAAAACAGAACATTTTAAAATACTTTACATTTGTAGCATGAAAATGTAACTTGTCATATTCAGTTACTAAAGTTACTAAATAATTGTAACGTGTTATAGTTACAATTACTGAAAACACAAAAGTAATTAAGTTACTATTAAGTTACTGAAAAGTAACTAGTTACTAGTAACGAGTTACTTTTACTTAGTTACTACCCAACACTGCAATTGAATGAAGCACGAAGAGGGCAGGAGGTAACGAAATAAATATTATGTTACTACCGAGAGCGATGCTTGCAAACACATTACCGATAATGGTGGTTTGAGGAACACATAAGCATTAGGTGCAGAGTTAGTGTAAGTAAGCTGCCCTAAAAATTCTCTAACAGTTGAGCGAAGCACGAAGAGGGGAGGAGGTATCGAAGTAAATATTACGTTAGTACCTTGAACCACGCCTGCAAACACAT